>CAJHQQ010002735.1:0-58753 GCA_905132885.1 Moricandia moricandioides
AGCTCCTTGTCATAAGTGGGATAGTTCAGCATAGCTCCACCAAGTTTCTCACTGAAATAGGCGATTGGCCTCTTCTTCCTGCCATCAGCACCGCTCCAATTCCTACACCGGATGCATCACATTTCAATCTCAAAGGTCTTAGAAAAATCAGGAAGAACAAGTAAGGGAGCATTAGTCAACTTCCCTTTCATGTTTTGAAAAGCTTCTTCTTGCGCTTTTCCCATTTAAAACCCACATTCTTCTTGATAACTTCTGTGAGAGGTGCTGCAATGGTGCTAAAGTCTTTGACAAACCTTCTGTAGAAGCCAGCCAGTCCATGGAAACTTCTAACTTCACTCACACTCGTAGGACTTGGCCAATCTCGGATTGCTTTCACCTTTTCTTCATCAACCTTGATTCCATGGGCTGTAACAACAAAGCCTAAAAACACAAGGTGATCTGTCCCAAAAGTACACTTTTTAAAGTTAGCAAACAGAGACTCTTTCCTAAGCACTTCAAGAACAGCTTTCAGATGATTCACATGCTCATTCAAACTCTTGCTGTAGATCAGAATATCATCAAAATAAACTACAACAAAGTGACCTATGAATGCTCTAAGAACATGATTCATCAACCTCATGAATGTACTAGGTGCATTAGTGAGACCAAATGGCATAACTAGCCACTCATACAAACCATGTTTGGTTTTGAATGCAGTTTTCCACTCATCTCCTTCTTTCATCCTAATCTGATGATATCCACTTTTTAAATCAACTTTAGAGAAAACACAGGAACCATGCAATTCATCTAACATATCATCAAGTCTAGGGATAGGATGTCTGTACTTTACAGTGATATTGTTGATGGCTCTGCAGTCTACACACATGCGCCAGCTTCCATCTTTCTTTGGCACCAAGAGGACTGGAACAGCACATGGACTCATGCTTTCTCTTATGTGGCCTTTCTCCATCAACTCATCAACCTGCCTCTGTAGTTCTTTAGTCTCTTCAGGATTGGTTCTATAAGCTGGCCGATTGGGAAGAGAAGCTCCAGGAACAAGATCTATTTGATGTTCAATCCCTCTGATTGGTGGCAATCCATTGGGGCTCTCTTCTGGAAATATATCAGCAAACTCCTGCAAAAGAAGCTTAAACTCACTCGGTATAACCGGTTCATGGTCAGAAGAGGTTATTAGTGATCCTTTAAAGACAAACAAAAGCATTGACTGTTGGAGATACATAGCTTTCTTAACCTCACTGTTTTTGGCCATGAGGTGAATCTCCTTTTCTTTCTTTTCATCAGGTGATTTCTCTTTGTCTTTAGCTTCTTGTCTCCTGAGCTTGAGTTGAACTTGGTCTTGATGAACCTCCTGAGGTGACAAGGGAGCGAGAACAATCTTCTTTTCTCTATGGGTGAAAGAATGGCGATTTGTGAACCCATCATGGATGGCTCTCTTATCATACTGCCAAGGCCTTCCAAGGAGGATATGGCTGGAGTCCATAGGAAGAACATCACACACTATCTCATCTTGGTATCTCCCAATGGTTATAGGAACCATAACTTGTTCTGTGACCTTTAACTCACCATCTTCATTCAGCCACTGAAGCAAGTAAGGTCTAGGATGTTTTCCAGTTTTCAAACCAAGCTTTGCCACAAGAGATTCACTAGCCACATTAGTACAGCTTCCACCATCTATAATCAGACTGCAAACCTTATCATAAATATTGCAACGAGTGTGAAAAAGGTTCTCTCTTTGATCATGCTCCTCTGGCTTGGACTGAACTTTCAAGGATCTTCTAGTGACCAGAAGCTCTCCACGCACTGGATAGTCTACAGCTTCTTCATCAGTAACCTCAGCCTTCTCGTCCTCAGAAATCAGTTCACCACTCTCAAGCAAGATCATGACCTTCTTGTTAGTGCACTCACTGGCATAGTGACCAAATCCATGGCACTTGAAGCACTTCACATCTCTGGTTCTTGTGGCTGGCGCTTTCCCTTGATCAACTCTACCAGACGCCTTTGGTTCTTCTTTTGGTTTCACAAATGCCTTGTCTTCTCTGCCATAAGCTGGTCTGGTGGTGTTACCATAAGATCCTCTAAGATTCGGTTTCCTCTTCATCTGCTGCTCAATGAGAATTGCCTTGTGTAAAAGCTCATAGATGTCCACATACTCCTGCAACTCCAATCTATCTTGAACATCTCGGTTGAGGCCAGCTAGAAATCGTGCCATAGTTGCCTCTGAATCCTCATCCACAGCAGCTTTCAACATCAAGATCTCCATCTCCTGATAGTAGTCCTCAACACCCCTGCTTCCTTGGGTAAGTCTTCTCAGCTTCTGATGAACTTCCCTACTGTAATGACCAGGAACAAAGCGTTTCTTCATAATAGTTTTGAGTTCAAACCATGAAGACACTTGTGGCTCTCCTGTTCTCCTCCTGGTTGTAACAATCTGATCCCACCAGTGTAGAGCATAACCATTGAACTCAGTAGCAGCTAGTCTCACTTTCTTAGACTCTGAATAATTCTGGCAATCAAACACCAGCTCCATCTTCTTCTCCCACTCCAGATAAGCATCAGGATCGTTTGTACCACTGAAAGATGGTATTCTGAGCTTGAGGTTGCCAAGACTGTCGTCTGGTGTGTCCCTGGGTGCTTGGTGGGTGTGGGTTCTGGTTAGTGAAGCTGCTCTAACTGATTTAGATACATCAGTACTTCTCCCTGAAGAGGAATCACGACCATCAGTCTCTCCTGTTGCAACTCTTTTGCCCCTCCTCTTGCTCCTAGCATCCTTTCTAGCCTGAGAAGTCTGACCATAAAAATTATCAGTATTTTCATTAAAAAGATTACTGGATTTTATCTTTTTCATGATCTCAGATATCATTGCTTCCATCTGCAATTTATTAAGGTTAACAGAAGTAGTTTCATCTGGTTCATGGCTCCCATCAGACATGGCTTCCTGTTAAGAATCTAAACAAGAAAAGATTATCACAGATATGAATAGCCAAAGCCTCACAATCTCTCAGGTGTTTCTCTCTTGGATTTTTCAGTGAGTTTTCTCTGTGAATCCAGTAGCTCAGCAACAAACAAAGATCAAACTTCAGAGAACAAACCCCAACCCCAAAACAGAAGAAAAAGATAGACAGATTGCAAGATTTTTGTTTGCAAGAGGCTTTACCACCAGGGCTGGATTTCTCCTCAGCCAGGCTGGATTTCTCCTCAGCCAAGTTGGATTTCTCTTCAACTTTTCTTTTGATTGTTTTTTTTTTAAAATCTGGTTGGCCCTCTTGCAGATTCAACAGATAGAAAGATAAGAGATTTCTGGAAAATTGCAGAGAAAATTGCAGAGAATAGAAAACAGATTCCCAAAACAAAGAAGTGGAAAAGTTTTAGAATCAAACCCCAGATCAAGAGCCTTCAAATCTGCTCTGATACCACTTGATGAATCCCTGGTGAGGAGATCCTTTTGTCCCTGATACTTTTGAAGGAAGATCTGATGGTTTTGAGAAGATCTGGGTTGATTTTGATGATGATGGATGGATTGATTGGATGATCTTCAGAAATGATCTATGAACTGATCAGATCTTGTGTAGATGTGTCTAAGATCAAGAGAATGAACCCTGTTTGAGATCAAAGACAAGTTTTGCAATCAGAGAATGAACTCTTTAGCAATCAGTGTTCAAAGATGAACATAGGATTCACAAGCTTTCTGGAAAAGTTTTTGATAAAAAGAGTGAATGAGTTTTTCAGAGAGTTCTCAAAGAGTTTATGTAGCAGAAACAGAAGGTAAAAGGTCCTTAATACTTGTAGAAACTCGAAATTAAAATAGTAGAAATACTTAGACAAGTCCAAAGACTGAATAAGTGAAAAGTTGGCTCTTTTCCTTGGCTTGATTTTCAAGTTGGTTTGGGTCTGGTTCAGAGTAAACCAAAGCAGCAATTGATTTCTTCAGTCTTCTGGTTTGTGATCTAGTAACTGGGCCTTTAGACAAGCAGAATGGATCCTTATCTTGATTGGTTTGGGCCGAGTAAGATGCATCTGATCCATGTGAAAGATTGGGTCGAAATATATCATCATCAGCTCCCATCACGCCTTGAGTATCAATCTGGTTCAGCTCATCTAGCTCCTCTTCAGTGTCACTCTCATTCAGCTTCAGTTCAGCTACTGGTTTAGTCATGGTTGCATCAAATCATGTGATGGCTAGCTCCTGAATCTATAATAATGGGTTTTGAGTCAGGAGAATAATTACCAACCTCCTTGGGTGAGATAAGGGCCTTGACAGCTTTTATAAGGGCATCAAAGTCTCTTCTGGTAGCTGGACCATCAGAATTGGTCGCCCCTGCCATACTCCTCCATGTTCCTCCTTCATCAGAAGCACCACAGAATGCTGAATACATGGTTCTTCCTTCAATTACTTGATACTCAAACTCCTTGAGCTCAAATGTACTCGGCTGGCTTCCTTGGGAACTTGGCAGCTTCCTTTCTTGAATAATATGACTTATCAGACTTTTGCAGGGTAAATCCAAGTTTAGGAGAAGACTGAAAACTTTGTCTTGCTCATAGACAGCTTGAAGACTCTCCCGTAGATGCCCATAAGTATTTTGAAGCTTCTCCCATAGATTCTTGGCGATTCTGATGTGATAATGATCCTCCAAGATCTGTTCAGACAGAGAGCTGTGTATAATTCCAAGTGCTTGCTGTTCCTCTTGAACCCACTTGGCTTCATGCTTCATACAAGTAGCCTGACTATCCTCTTGAGCCATCCTCTTTGAAATTTCAGCCTCCATGATATGGCTGTCCCAAAGTCCATGACTTCCCAAGGTAACTCTGGCCACTCTTGATCATAAAAGATAGTTAGGACCCTCTAGGGTCACTGGAATAAGGTTCTCCTTCTTCATTTTGGAATATCTCAGAGTATGAAGTCTTGTGTGTTGGAATTTCACAGAGTGTGAAGTCTTGTGTGTTGTAATTTCACAGAGTGTGAAGTCTTGTGTGTTGTGAGCAGGATGAACAGTTGTATTTGTAGCAGAGAACTCGAAAAGAAGAAGAGAGTGGATCTGGTTTCTGCTAGTGTATCCTTTACTCAATTTAAGTAGACTTTTCCATTTTTGGCAATTTCTGGAGCTGGAAAAGATGAACAGCTGAAGAACAAGATGAACTTTGCCAAAAATAGAAATGAAACTCAGAGAATTTGCGGAAGTAAGTAAAGAGAGTAGGGAGATTTAGGTCTCAAGAGCATACAGCTCTGATACCATGTGAGTTTTAGTAATTTAGTGAGAGTTTAAATGAGATTAAGAGAGAGTTTGTTGCTGGAAATGTGAAGAATAGCAAGAACAGGAGAGAGAGTGAGGGATTTCGTGAGTGAGAGAGAGAGAAGGAGAGAATATAATTTCCTTGCTTGATTCATTGCTGGGGTTACATTATTTAAAGACAATACAAATTAGAAACCAGACAAATAGAATATAATAAAATACTCCCACTTGTCTCTGAGCTTCCAACGGTCTTCTTCCATCCAGATTTCAAATCTTGTGATGTAGTCAGTTCATGTAGTCGATTCATGTAGTTGACTATATGATGTAGTTGAGGCATGTAGTCGACTATATTATCGGACTATGTAGTTGATGCATGTAATCAACTATACCACATGATTATATCACATGACTATGTCAATACTCTTGCTCTTTATTTCTTCATGTCAACACTTCCTCCAAGGTTTCCTGCCTCAGTTAAAAGATCAAGTGTGTACTTCCTTTGAGACAGGAAGAGCCCCTCTTTAGAGCGGCATACTTCAATCCCAAGGAAGTACTTGAGTTCACCTAAATCTTTAATATCAAAGACAGACTTTAGAAATACCTTGGTTTCTTTGATGCCTTCTTTGTCACTGCCTGTGATGATTATATCATCTACATAGATCAAGATGACTACAATTCCCCTTGGACCAGAGAGTGTAAACAAGGTGTGATCAGCTTCTGACTTCTTGAAGCCTCTTCCATTCAGTGTAGTACTCAACTTGTGGTACCATGCTCTTGGAGATTGCTTCAGCCCATAAATTGCTTTCTTGAGTCTTAGAACATTTCCAGGTTTTACCAGTTTTTCTAGACCAGGAGGTGGGTGCATATAAACTTCATCTTCTAACTCTCCTTGAAGAAAAGCATTCTTCACATCCATCTGCCACAATTCCCACTCCAAATTTGTTGCAAGTGATAAGATGATACGAATTGTATGTGTAAGTTTAGTGAAGAACTTGGTGAGATTAAGCAAGAACAAGAGAGAGAGAGTAAACGAGAGAGAGAGAGAGTAGGAAAGGATTCTTTCTCCTTATTTTTTATTTAGAAACTATACAACATGTTTTATAGACAAGGAGACAAGAAGAATAGAATTAATCAAGAATTAATCTATTCTGGTCTGATTTCAAATTCAAACTGGATGTGTTCCCACTCTATGTAGTTGAGGCATGTAGTTGATGCATGTAGTCGACTATATCAGCTCCCATGTAGTTGAGGCATGTAGTTGATGCATGTAGTCGACTATATCAGCTCCCATGTAGTTGAGGCATGTAGTTGATGCATGTAGTCAACTATGTCACTTGCCTATGTACACATATGTCTTCTCTTTATCTACACTCAGGTCAATACTCCCCCTCAAGCTTGACCATGTGAAACAAGTCAAGCTTGGAAGGACCATGACAAACATCCCTCATTAAAACCTTAGTATGCAAAACCCAATTGGGACAAAAACACACTAAGGAAAGAGTAGAGTTTTCATAGTCAGGGAAGTAGCTTTTGAGTGAGATCAATAAGCCCAAGCTTTGAGTATATGAACTCACACACCTTGGAGCTTGCAGCCTT
Organism: Moricandia moricandioides; assembly: GCA_905132885.1. Classification (NCBI taxonomy): domain Eukaryota; kingdom Viridiplantae; phylum Streptophyta; class Magnoliopsida; order Brassicales; family Brassicaceae; genus Moricandia; species Moricandia moricandioides. The sequence goes on from CAJHQQ010002735.1 coordinate 6,825, forward strand.
GGTGAATATATCTGCAAGCTGATCCTCACTTCTCGTGTAGCAAGGTAGGATCACTCCTTGTAACACCATTTCTCTAACTTTGTGGCAGTCCACCTCAATGTGTTTGGTCCTCTCATGGAACACTGAGTTTGAGGCTATGTGGATGGCGGCTTGGTTATCACAATGCATTGTGATAGGAGCAGTGACTTCTATGCCCAAGTCTTTCAGTAGCTTCTTTATCCATACTAGCTCATTAGTCAGTTTTCTCATGGCTCTATATTCAGCTTCAGCACTTGAACATGACACCACCTTTTGCTTCTTGCTTTTCCATGTGACCAGATTGCCTCCAATGAAGGTGCAGTAGCCTGTTGTTGATTTTCTATCATTCCTATCTCCTGCCCAATCTGCATCACAGTAACCAACCACTTCTGTGTTGCCATTGCAACCCATCCATACACCTTGGCCTGGAGCTCCACTAAGGTATCTGAGAATTCTCTCCACCATTTTCCAATGATGGACCTTTGGGACTTGCATATGCTGGCTTACCTGGTTCACAGCAAAGCAAATATCAGGTCTAGTAATGGTTAAGTATATTAACTTACCCACTAGTCGCCTATATTGCTTTGGATCATCACAAGGAGTGTTCTCATACTCCCCCTCACGCAATATCTTATATCCATCTTCTAGTGGAGTCTTGGCTGGTTTCTCTCCAAGCATCCCTGCATCATTTAACAAATCAAGTGTGTACTTTCTTTGGGACAAGAAGAGCCCCTCTTTAGATCGGCATACTTCAATACCAAGAAAGTACTTTAGCTCACCAAGATCCTTAATATCAAATACAGATTTTAGAAACCCTTTAGTGTCCTGTATACCTTCTTTGTCACTTCCTGTGATGATGATATCATCAACATACACAAGGATGACTACTATACCTTGTTGGCTGGTGAGTGTGAACAAGGTATGATCAGATTCTGATCGGTTGAATCCTCTTCCATTCAAGGTGGTACTGAGTTTGTGATACCAGGCTCTTGGTGATTGTTTAAGTCCATAGATTGCCTTCTTGAGTCTCCACACATTTCCTGGCTTCACCATATGCTCTAGACCCGGTGGTGGCTTCATATAAACCTCATCTTCCAGCTCTCCTTGTAGGAAGGCATTCTTGACATCCATTTGCCACAAATCCCACTCCAAGTTAACTGCAAGAGATAGTAGAATTCTAATGGTGTGGAGCTTTGCTACTGGTGCGAAGGTATCCAAGTAATCTTCTCCATATGTTTGAGTGAATCCTCTTGCAACCAGCCTGGTCTTCTTTCTCTCCGGCTTTCCATTGGCTAGATACTTGATTGTGTGTATTAGCCTACTTGTGACTGCCTTCTTGCCTTTGGGGAGCTCAGTCTCAAACCAAGTATTATTCTTGATCATAGCTCCCATTTCATCACCAATGGACTCTCTCCATTCATCATTGGCCATAGCTTCTTCATAGGTCTTTGGAATCCATTCCTCATCTAGATTGCTTATAAACACTTGATGCTCCACTGGATATTGGGCTAAGGAGCATATGGCTTGAATAGGATGAGCTACAGCATTAGCATTGAAGTACACTCTTGTATTCTTCCAGTGCTCCGGACCATACTTGATCCTCGTGCTCCTTCTCAATGGTTGTATCTCTTGTACTATCTCCTCATGCTCCTGACCAGAGTTTCCTTGTTCTCCAGTCTCACTATCAGCCAATTCCTCATTATTTCCATCTTGGTCATGTATTTCAGAACCAGCTTCAACTGGTTCTTGTTGATTCCCCCCTTCATGATCAAGATGGGAGTTATCTAGGACTGGTTCAGTAGCTTGTGACACTGATTCTGATTCTGGAACTCTTGTACTTGGCTGATTATTGCCAAGACTCTCAAGGATGATTCTCAGATTGGTAGCACGGTCAGAGACTGTATTTGAGAGGTCCTTGAGACTTTCCCAACTTTTCTCATCATAGTATCCCTTGGACTCAATAAATTTGACATCCCTTGATACCATCACTCTTCTAGTCTCAGGTACAAAGCACTTGTAACCCTTCTGGCTGGAGGAGTATCCAATGAACATTGCCTTGACACTCTTAGGTTCTAATTTGTTTCTGAGTTCTCCTGGAATCAACACAAAACAAGAACACCCAAATACCCGTAGATGATCAATAGAGGGTTTTTCTTTAGTTAATACCTCATATGGAGAGACATCATGGAGAACTTTCGTTGGAGTTCGGTTGATGAGATAGCATGCTGTAACCACAGCATCACCCCAAAACCTCTTTGGCACACTGGTATGAAACATCATGCTCCTTGCCACCTCCATAAGATGTCGATTCTTTCTCTCAGCCACTCCATTTTGTTGTGGTGTATATGGGCAGCTAGTTTGATGGATGATTCCATGTTTTGCGAGATGATTTTTGAAAGCATGGCTTGTGTATTCCCCTCCATTATCTGACCTAAATATTTTGATCTTGGCATTAAAGTGGTTAGTAACATAGCTTTGAAAGTTCATAAAAGCCTCTAATACTCTATCTTTAGATTGTATTAAGGTTAACCAAGTATATTTAGATTTTTCATCTATAAAGGTCACAAAGTATTTATGGTTTTCTCTAGATAGACAAGGAGCAGTCCAAACATCTGAGTGAACAAGATCAAAACAATGCTCATAAATAGTAGATGATTTAGTAAAAACAGTCTTGCAATGTTTTCCTAGGATACAAGCCTCACAAGTGTCATTTTTAAAAGAGAGATTAGGCAATATCAATCCTAGAGCACGAGAATGAGGATGGCCTAATCTAGCATGCCACAAAACATCAGACGCTAACATAGAGGCAGAATTAAAAGCTGAATGTAAATCTGATTTAGACTTGGTGTCTTCAAGCAAATAGAGATCTCCTTTGCTCACACCTTTCCCAATCATTTTACTTGTCTCAATATCCTGAAAATGAACCTCATTAGGACTAAAGACAACATGACAGTTCAAGTCAGTAGTGGCTCTTTTTACTGAAAGTAAATTAGAAGTAAAAGTAGGCATATAGAGAGCTTTAGATTCTTTATCAAATAGCTTGATATCTCCTATGCCCTCAATGGGAACCCTATCACCATTTGCAGTTGTAACATTTCCTAAGGCAGGTTGAACATTGTTAATTAATCTAGAGTCCCTAATCATGTGATGAGAAGCTCCTGAATCAATTATCAAAGGCCTAGCAATATTAGAACTTAAAGCATTATGCGCATTCTTGTTTATGTTACCAGAGTTGGCATTGATAGCTTTGATCAGAGCTTCAATGTCAGATTTGCGGAGGAAAGCATCCTCATTGGTGAGCTGAGAAGGGGTCTGAGATGCTGATCCACCCGTGTGAGTGACTGAGATCATGGCTTTCCCATCTTCTCCCCTGCGCTGCACATCATGAGCTCTTGCTTCATGTGCCTTGCCTTGACCAAATTTCTGTCCTGAGGCAGGTATGAGGTATGGGTGGAGAGTCCAGCAGTTTTTCTTGGTGTGACCAGGTCTCTTGCAATGCTCACACATGCCTGGACGCCTTTCTCCACCAAACCTATCACCACCTGGCTTGTAGAAAGTTTTGTTTGCGGCTGGTGCCTCCATCTTCTCAGCTTTGTGAGCCATTGATAGCTCATTCTTTCCACCAAATAAACCATCTGAGCCTAGCTCCTTTTGCAGCTGGGAGCATACCTCATCATAACTTGGTAACTCTTTTGACCTCAGAATGTGCTTGAGAAGGTCATTGAAGCTCGGATTCAGAGTAAGGAGTAAGCCGAATACCTTGTCTTGCTCACGCCTCTCTTCAAGGACCGTAGGATCCGTGGTGCTTGGCCTTAGCATCTCAAGCTCTGACCAGAGCTGGCTATACTTTCCAAGGTGCTTGGTAAGATCCATCTCCTCTTGTTGGAGATTGTTGATAGCCCTCTTGACTTCAAAGATTCTTGTAAGGTTGGAAGTGTTACCATAGACCTTTTGTAGGGTGTCCCAAAGTTGCTTTGCCGTCTCACAGTGAGAATAGGCATCCATGATAGGTGTGTCAAGTGAACTTTGTAGGATAGACAGCACCATGAGATCTTCTTGTTCCCATTTGCCTTCATCTTTCTCTGAAGTCCCTTTGCCATCAGCTCCTTGGCCGGTCTGCTTTGGTGCCTCACTTGCCGTGACGTGCCCCCACAAGCCTCTGCCTCCAAGAGCCGTCCTAGCCAACCTTGACCAGGTGAGATAGTTAGCTCCCTTTAGGGTAGCTGGTATGATGATAGTCTTGTACTGTTGATGCTCCATCTTCTCCATCTCGTCTAACTATTGTCCAGCGGGTAAAAGGGTGAAACCGAGTGAGAGGTGAGTGAAGAGAGTATTCTGGACAAGAGTAGATCTTGGTAAGTAGTGTTAGTACTCTGGTGAGGAAGAAAATGGCGAGAATCACCCAAATACAAGACAAGAGCACACTTTGGCCGAGCTATTGTCCAACGGTCCAAAGGGAAAGAGTAAGAGAACCCGACTTTTAATCGGTTCAAATGAAAGAGTAAGAGATTTAGAGTGTGTTTGCGGAAGAGTTTTAGGAAATCAGGAGCTTAAAGCTCTGATACCATGTTAGTTTAGTGAAGAACTTGGTGAGATTAAGCAAGAACAAGAGAGAGAGAGAGAGTAAACGAGAGAGAGAGAGAGAGTAGGAAAGGATTCTTTCTCCTTATTTTCATTTAGAAACTATACAACATGTCTTTATAGACAAAGGAGACAATAAAAATATAATTAATCTATTCTGGTCTGATTTCAAATTCAAATTCGAAACTGGATGAGTTCCCACTCTATGTAGTTGAGGCATGTAGTTGATGCATGTAGTCGACTATATCAGTTCCCATGTAGTTGAGGCATGTAGTTGATGCATGTAGTCGACTATATCAGCTCCCATGTAGTTGAGGCATGTAGTCAACTATATCACTTGCCTATGTACACATATGTCTTCTCTTTATCTACACTCAGGTCAATAAATACATTACCAGGTTTGACCATGTTTTCCATCCCTGGTGGAGGCCGCATGTATACTTCATCTTCTAGCTCTCCTTGTAAGAATGCATTCTTGACATCCATTTGCCAAAGATCCCATTCCAAATTCACAGCAAGAGAAAGCAAAATCCTTATGGTGTGAAGCTTTGCCACTGGTGCAAAGGTTTCAAGATAGTCCTCACCATATACTTGAGTGTAGCCTCTTGCTACCAGCCTGGTCTTCTTCCTCTCAGGTTTCCCATTGGCTAAGTACTTAATTGTGAACAACAGCATGCTTGTTACTGCCTTCTTGCCTTTGGGAAGTTCAGTTTCAAACCAGGTTCCATTTTTCTCCATAGCACCCATCTCATCTCTTACTGAATCTCTCCATTCCTTAATTGCCATAGCCTCTTCATATGACCTTGGTATGTAAGCCTCATCAAGGTTAGTGATGAAAGCTTGATGATCCATAGGATATTGAGCTAGGGAGCATGTTGCTTGTATAGGATGAGCTACAGCTTGTGAGTTGAAGTAGACCCTTGTGTTGATCCAATTAGAGGCCGGCTGTTTGATTCTAGTACTCCTCCTTAGTACTGGTTGTGATTCTTCATTTTGAACCTCTTCTTCATTGGCTGAGGGTTGGTTCTCATTTACCACTGGTGCTTCTTGATCTTGTTGCTCATCTTGACCATGAATTGGTGCTGAGTTTTCGGATTGTGGCTCAGCATTGTTGCCCCCCTCATGGTCATGGTGGGGAATCTCCTGACCCTCAAACTCATCAGTGGTGGTCTCAGCTTCACTAGACTGAGTGGGAGCTTGTCTAGCCTCATCTGGTTCAGTACCTCTCTTATCCATAGGTATACTGATCCCAATACTCTCCATTACCCGTCGAAGATTGTTTGCTCTATCCGAGGTTGATTGGGATAGATTCTCAAGTTCACTCCAATCTTTGTTGTTGTAGTATCCTCTAGATTCCACAAACTTCACATCTCGAGATACCAGGACTCTCCTAGTCTCTGGTTCATAACACTTATAACCCTTTTGGTTTGGAGAGTAGCCAATGAACATAGCTCTTGTACTCTTGGCCTCTAGTTTATTTCTTTGCTCTCCTGGTATCAAGACAAAGCAAGGACACCCAAACACACGCATATGATCAATAGATGGTCTAGTTTTGTTCAATACCTCAAATGGAGATTGGTCTTGAAGAATTCTGGTTGGAATCCGGTTGATCAAGTAGCATGCTGTCATGACTGCATCTCCCCAAAACCTTTTAGGTACACTTGTATGGAACATCATGCTCCTGGCCACCTCCATCAGATGTCGATTTTTCCTCTCAGCTACACCATTTTGTTGTGGTGTGTAAGGACAGCTAGTTTGCTGAATGATCCCATGCTGAGCTAGATATTGCTTAAATGCTTGACTAGTGTACTCTCCACCATTATCAGACCTGAGGATCTTCAACTTGGCATTGAAATGGTTGGACACATGATTATGGAAGTTCTTGAATGCCTCCAGCACCCGGTCTTTTGTCTGAATCAGAGTCACCCATGTGTATTTTGACTTCTCATCAATGAAGGTGACAAAGTACTTGTGATTCTCTCTGGAAAGACACGGTGCTGTCCACACATCAGAATGAACCAGGTCGAAACACTTCTCATAGATAGTGCTAGACCTTGGAAAGACTGTCCTACAATGCTTCCCCAAGATACATGCTTCACATTCATCATTCTGAAACACCATACCCGGAAGCATCAAGTTCAATGCTCTAGTATGGGGATGTCCCAATCTAGAGTGCCATATGGTGCTCTCAACCCCATTAGAAGCACTGATCAGGCAGTGAGCAGGCGTTGCACCAGATATCTTAGTCTTCTCTAGGTGATACAGTTCCTGATGGCTGTGCCCTCTACCAATAACCTGCCCTGTCTTCAAGTCTTGAAACTCAACCTCATCAGGTCTAAAGACAACTTGACAATTCAGATCAACGGTTGCTCTTTTCACTGATAGCAAATTTGATGTAAACTGAGGCATATACAAGGCAGTTGATTCTTTATCAAACAACCTAAGGTTCCCTATCCCTTCTATCTTAACCTTATCACCATTTGCTATAAGCACATTCCCTGAGGCAGGTTTGATATTACTAACCAGGTTCCTATCACTAATCATGTGATGGCTAGCTCCTGAATCTATAATAATGGGTTTAGAGTCAGGAGAATAATTACCAACCTCCTTGGGTGAGATAAGGGCCTTGGCAGCTTTTATAAAGGCATCAAAGTCTCTTCTGGTCACTGGACCATCAGAATTGGTCGCCCCTGCCATACTCCTCCATGTTCCTCCTTCATTAGAATCACCACAGAATGCTGAATACATTGTTCTTCCTTCAATTACTTGATACTCAAACTCCTTGAGCTCAAATGTACTCGGCTGGCTTCCTTGGGAACTTGGCAGCTTCCTTTCTTGAATAATATGACTTATCAGACTTTTGCAGGGTAAATCCAAGTTTAGGAGAAGACTGAAAACTTTGTCTTGCTCATAGACAGCTTGAAGACTCTCCCATAGATTCCCATAAATATTTTGAAGCTTCTCCCATAGATTCTTGGCGATTCTGATGTGATAATGATCCTCCAAGATCTGTTCAGACAGAGAGCTGTGTATAATTCCAAGTGCTTGCTGTTCCTCTTGAACCCACTTGGCTTCATGCTTCATACAAGTAGCCTGACTATCCTCTTGAGCCATCCTCTTTGAAATTTCAGCCTCCATGATATGGCTGTCCCAAAGTCCATGACTTTCCAAGGTAACTCTGACCACTCTTGACCATAAAAGATAGTTAGGACCCTCTAGGGTCACTGGAATAAGGTTCTCCTTCTTCATTTTCTTGGTTGAAATCACCTTTACTCAATTTAAGTAGACTTTTCCATTTTTGGCAATTTCTGGAGCTGGAAATGATGAACAGCTGAAGAACAAGATGAACTTTGCCAAAAATAGAAATGAAACTCAGAGAATTTGCGGAAGTAAGTAAAGAGAGTAGGGAGATTTAGGTCTCAAGAGCATACAGCTCTGATACCATGTGAGTTTTAGTAATTTAGTGAGTGTTTAAATGAGATTAAGAAAGAGTTTGTTGCTGGAAATGTGAAGAATAGTAAGAACAGGAGAGAGAGAGAGGAATTTCGTGAGTGAGAGAGAGAGAAGGAGAGAATATGATTTCCTTGCCTTTCTTAGTTCTGGATACATGTCTTTATATAGACCAGACAATACATAAAATAATCAGACAAGTTTGAATAAAGAACAGAATAAATTAATGGGACTGGGCAATGGCAGGGACTGAGGGATGCCAGGGACAGACTGAGGGATGCCAGGGACAGTCTGAGGAATGCCAGGGACTGAGGAATGGCAGGGACAGACTGAGGAGGAGCAGAGGCACGTCCAGCAATGTAGGAAAGGGACATGAGCTAAGTGGTCCACTCTCCTTAACACAACATGTGACTTCTCTCCCTAAAGATTCTCTGCCTCTAGTTGCCTTGGCAAGTATATTTGAGTATTCTGAATGAGATACACTCGCCCATACTTTACTCTTGGCTTCCTTTGCTTGCAAGTCACACTTAGTTGTACGGCCAGTCTTGTTAACCAAGTAAACTCCTCTTATTGCCTAATTCAAATCCTCTTGCTTCTCTTGCTCTTTATTTCTTCATGTCAACAGTGCCTTGGAGGTTCAAGGAACCAGATCAGGTTCCTTGGTTGTAAGCTAAACCTCTTTCCCTTGAGTAAAGCTTGTGTCTTTATGTCTGGTTGTGTTGAGTGGTGTGTTTAGTATCTTAGGGACAGTTTAAAGTTGCTAGAGTTGTTGAACCTAGTTTCTGTCCCATAATACAAAAACTGTGTGTGTGGTTCTGTTTTAATTGTTTCTAAGCTTGCTAGCATGGTCATGACTAGTTATTGCTTTAGATAAATTGTTTGTGTTCAGAATTGTCTAGGCGAGTTGTCTAGAACCTGGTTTGAGTCTTGTGGCGTTGCTAGAGGTCTAGGAGAGTTTCCTGGTCATGTAATGCATCTATATGTTGGCTCTATGTCTTGTTTTGCATCCATAGGTTGTTCCTGGTCCTGTGATGCATTCTTAAACTGGTTAAGGTGATTAGATGAGTTATCTAGTCTCTGTTTTTGACATTTAATCATAGTGTTGCTTAAATGGTCATTAAAATTTGCCTAAATGCCTTGTTATTGATGAGTTATCATACATGTGCATTTAGAGAGTTGATTGCTTGGATTTGAACTGAATGAGTTGTTTAGATTCAGTCCATTGCATCTTGTTAATAATTATGGATCAGACTTGGTGAGTTATCAAGCTCTGATCCTAATGTGTGGTCTAATTCTTGCTGGGGGTTGAGTGATGTTTCAGGTACACAAGAGGTGCTATCTGTCTATCACCAATCGAGACAAAGAAGAAGGCTTTGCCCATGTGTTCAGAGCCTACACATGATGTATATTCCTGCTTGATTCAGAGCCTACACATGATGTATATTCCTGACCATGGAGAGACAACTTGTGTGTAGAGAACCGGTTGATTTAAGCGCAGGCCATTTGGTTGTTGAGCTCCTGGTTCCAAGAGACACACAAGGAAGAGTTGTTCTAGGCAGTGGAGAGGAGATCAAGGGAGGAGGAACTGGTTGACTTAAGCGCAGCTGTTGGGGTGATGCGCTCCTGGTCCTAGCTCAGTCTTGCTCACTTCCAAGCTTGGTCCATCCCTATACTCTCTGGATCAAGCTTGAGGAGGGGTAATGAAGAAGCAATCCTGAAGATCCAGCCGCCACAAGCTTGAGGAGGGGTAATGAAGAAGCAATCCTGAAGATCTACTGCCAAAAGAGTTGTTGGGTCAGAATACAGTCTTTTGTCCAGTGTGCTGTTAATTTCCTCTCTCTTTCTTCTCTGTCTTTAAGTCTTTAAGGCAACTTGTTGTGTTTGGCTATAAAGCCTCCCTCTTGACCACGAAATTAAGTAAGAGAGAGGAGTCCTCTTTTCTTCATTATTCTCTGTTCTAAGTCTCCATTATTCTCTGGTTACTTTCTCTCTCACGAAAATAACTCTGAATCTCTTATAATCTCAAGAACACTCTCAAGAACACTTTCATTCTGCTTATACTCTCCATCGGATTCTCCTCCATTGATGTAACCCTGCCCAGATGTGAAATCAATCAAAACTACCCGAGTTGGACCTTGAAGAAGCTTGTGATGGAGAAAGACCAACCATATCTCAAAGGGGAGTTTGGATACTATCTCACTCCATCAACTTACCAAGAGGATTATTCTAGTCAAGAAAAAACCAGTCCATTTTGTGAGTTTACAAGAGATGATCAAAGAATTGACTTTCTCGGTCATATCGGTTCATGGAGGCCACCTGATGATCTAATGAAGTTCTTGTTCCTCCTTGGTGAACCAATGCATTTTTCAATGAAGCCTAAATCAGTATTACATTCCAAGATGTCCAAGAAAGCTTATGGACACGTTTTGGATCCAGAGGCCCAAGGAGAAGTGATTTTAGCTCTAGAAGAAATTCATAACATACTCACTATGGGCCTGTTTCATGCCAAATTCGACCAGCCTTTTCTTCAGTCCATTTCAAGCCCATTCTCACCAAGAATACCAAGAGGAAGTCACCAAAAAATTCTTGGTCATGGCATGCCAAGAATCATTCAACAAAAACCTTAGTCTGGTCCAAAATCAAGTCTACATTCCTAGTTTCTAATTTTCTTATTTTCTGCACTTGTCTTTTGGTTTCCACATCTTTTATAACCTATATAAGTGTAGGCACGACCAGAATAAGGGCATTCACCTTTTTTATAAAATTTCTCTGTAAATCTGTGAATCCCTTGTTCATCCATGAACACTGATTGCTAGGAGTTCATTCTCTGCAAGCAAAACTTGTCTTTGATCACAAACAGAGTTCATTCTCCTGATCTTAGACACATCTAAAGAAGATCTGATCATTCCATAGGTCATCTCTGAAGTTCATCATCCATATCTACTTCTATCCATCAAAACCATCATCTTCTATCCTTCAAACCATCAGATCTTCCTTCAAAAGTATCAGGGACAAAAGAATCTCCTCTCCAGGGGTTCATCATTTGGTATCAGAGCAGATTTGAAGGCTCTTGATCTGGGGTTTGATTCTAAAATGTTTCCACTCCTCTTTGTTTTGGGAATCTGTTTTCTATTCTCTGCAATTTTTCCAGAAATCTCTTATCTTTCTATCTGTTGAATCTACAAGAGGGCCAACGAGATTTAAAAAAAAAAAATCAAAAAAGAAGTTGAAGAGAAATCCAACTTAGCTGAGGAGAAATCCAGTCTGGCTGAGGAGAAATCCAGCCCTGGTGGTAAAGCCTCTTGCAAACAAAAATCTTGCAATCTTTCTATCTCTTTCTTCTGTTTTGGGGTTACGGTTTGTTCTCTGAAGTTTGATCTTTGTTTGTTGATGAGCTACTGGATTCACATAGAAAACTCACAGAAAAATCAGAGAGAAACACCAAGAGAAGTGAGGCTTTGGCTATTCGTTATTGTGTTAATTTTCTTGTTGAGTTTCTTAGCAGGAAGCCATGTCTGGAGGAAGCAATGGCAGAAGGAGACGTCCTGAAAAGGAACTAGATTATAACCAGTTCAACTCTGCAACAAAAGCAGCCTTGGAGAGAAGAGAAAAATCTATGAGAAAAAGAGATTTTTTTGCTATTGATGAGTCTGGTTATGAGCAGGAAAGGATACATTCTAGGAGGTCACTGGAAAGGCTTAACAGGAGGAGCACACATCATGATCAATTCAGTTCTTCCACAAATCATTTGCTGGAAAAAAAGGACAGACTTTGATAAGACAAGAAAAATCGGTTTTTAACCATTCTGATTATGTGCAGAAAAAGGCACGACCAGTGAGGCAAGAGGAACCAACTAGGAGGACCAGAGAACGTCCTAGACATGCCAGAGAGGAGACAGGAGCGTGCTATGGTCGTGATCCCATAAAGAAGTCTCAGAAACAACCAGCAGCACTTGATTATTTGGACAGCCAACAATTTCTGTTGATCTGAGTAAATAAAGAAGAGGATGAGAGCACTTAGTCTAAGGAATGACATCAAGGAGGAGTTGGTGCAAAGTTGGGGCAAGTGTACGGACAGTACAGACTGTATGGCCAACTGTACGGATCACTTGACCCAAACCCACTTTTGCTCAACCAAGAATGACATTTTGGTAATGTGCAAAACTAGGGCAAGTTGTATGGATGGTCTCTGGCCGTACAACTCTCTATCCGTACAAGGCAAAGGAGGAAACGTGCATGGCAAGGAGAAAGGAAGAGAAGGTAAAAGAAAGGCTAACTTGATGGTCACCCGGTAAAAGAAGAAAGGAGACTCGCCGGATAAGGTTGGACCAAGACAGGTTGGCTAATGCTGGAAATGAGAAGGCATCTAGTCAATATGCCAAAGGCATCAAGCCCTCTCAGCCAAGCATTCAAACTAGGCGCGCCATTCTCCTTAGAATGTCCACGTTAACCTATTGTTTACCATACTCCCTTATGACCGTTTGTGGATTAGATTAAGGCCACTCCTCTTATATTGTAACTTATGCTCAGAGTAATAAATCAAGCAAACATTTTCGTGATACTCTCTCTCTCTCTCTCTCTCTCTCTCTCTCTCTCTTGTTCATCATGAACACTACTCTCTAAATCTCGGATACACTTCATTCTTCTCTTAGATTCTCTATACTTATATCTTTTACTCTAAAAATCTCATGCTATCAGAGCCAGGTTCCTCATATCCTGGTGTTTGAATCCTCTTTCTTTCATCTTCATTTTGTGTTCAAGCTTTTCCTGAGAGATGGAAGGAAGCAAGATAGTGGTGACGGTTCCGGTTACACTTAAAGGTGGTGGAAACTACCTGTTGTGGTCTCGCCTGGTGAAGACTGCGGTTGGGAGCAAGGGTTTGTGGAGTCATGTTTCTGATGGAGCTCCAAAACCAGTTGCTGACAAGGATAAAGGCACAGAAGAATCTGCTCTTGCTGATCAACAGAAGTGGATTCAAGATGACATGATGGTTATAACCATGACTCAAGGGTCTCTAGATGCATCTATCCTTGAAGCATACAGCTACTGTGAGACGCCAAAGGATCTATGGGAGACACTCCAGAAGATCTATGGAAACACATCCAATCTGAGCCGGGTGTTTGAGCTAAAGAGGGCTATCAACACTCTTGTGCAAGAAGAGGTTGAGTTTACTAAACACTTGGGAAAGTTCAGGGCCTTATGGTCTGAACTAGAGATGCTCAGACCAAACACAACTAATCAAGATATCCTCATGGAGAGGCGTGAGCAAGATCAGGTGTTTGGATTACTTCTGACTCTGAATCCAGCCTTCAATGATTTGATTAAACACATACTGAGATCCTCAAAGCTTCCAACCTTAGAGGAAGTATGTGCTCAAATCCAGAAGGAGGAAGGGTCTTTGGGATTGTTTGGTGGTAAGGGGGAACTCTCTCTTGCTAACAAGGCTGAGGCTGTTCAAGCTAACAAAGCTATGTACAGACCAGATGAAAGGAGAAGTGGTGAGGATAGAAGGTTTGGAGGTAACTGTGATCATTGCAAGAAGCCAGGTCACAAGAGGAGTCAATGCTGGATACTCCATCCCCACCTCAAGCCTGTGAATTTTATAAAGGATAGAGATGCAAGAGCCCACCTCTCAGCAGAAACAAGTGAAGCTGGTCCATCTGGAGCCAGTTCAACAATGCGTGAAGGTGAAGGAAAGGCCTTAGCTTCTCAACACACGCCCTTGAAGAGCATGGAGCATGAACTGGTCAGGAGATCAGACATTGATGCTCTAATCAAGGCCCTCAAGGAGAATGGTAATGTATCTGGTAACCCCTTAGGGTACTTCTATGCTGCATATAACCTAATGAATATCCCTGATAAATCATATGTTGCATCTCAATGGCTTAAGAACCTTAGTCATTTAGAACATAAACTTGAAATGCCTAGTTCTCACACTGCTCATAGCACATGTAAACCTCTAATAGTTGATTCAGGAGCATCTCATCATATGATCAGTGACAATAGTCTGATAAAGAATATAGAACCTGCTCATGTAATGATTGCAAATGGAGATAGAGTAGCAATAAAAAAGATAGGCACATTAAAACTGTTTGACAAGGATTCTAAAGCTTTCTATATGTCTGAATTCACATCTAATCTTCTATCTGTTAAGAAATGCACAACTGATTTATATTGCAATGTTATATTCAGTCCTAATGATGTGAAGTTTCAGGATATTGAGAGCCATAAGTTGATTGGAAAGGGAGTTGCAAGAGGAGACCTATATATGTTGGAAGACACAGATCCCATTTCTAGTTTTTGTTACTCGTTTAGTTCTACTTCTGTCTTGAATAACAATGCATTATGGCATGCTAGATTAGGACATCCACATGTTAGAGCTCTAATTTTAATGTTACCAGGTGTCATATATAAAAATAATGAATGTGAAGCATGTATCTTGGGTAAGCATTGTAAAACTGTCTTTCATAAATCCACTACTTTATATGAGAAGTGCTTTGATCTTGTGCATTCTGATGTATGGACTGCCCCTTGTTTATCTAGAGAAAATTACAAGTACTTTGTAACATTCATTGATGAAAAATCGAAATACACCTGGATAACACTCATTCAAACTAAAGATAGAGTGCTTGATGCATTTAGAAATTTCCAGACTTATGTCACTAACCACTATAATGCCAAGATAAAGATTTTCAGGTCTGACAATGGTGGTGAGTACACAAGCCTGGCCTTCACGCAACACTTATCTCAACATGGGATTCTCCATCAGACAAGCTGCCCTTATACACCCCAACAAAATGGAGTTGCTGAAAGGAAGAATAGACATCTTATGGAAGTTGCTAGATCCATCATGTTTCAGTCAAATGTTCCAAAAAGTTTTTGGAGTGATGCTGTGATGACTGCGTGCTACCTGATCAATAGGATACCAACCAGGGTATTGGATGAAAAGGCTCCATTTGAGGTGTTAAACAAGGAGAAGCCAGTATTACATCACATGAGAGTGTTTGGGTGCTTCTGCTTTGTGCTAATACCAGGAGAAATGAGGAGCAAACTGGAACCAAGAAGCACAAGGGCAATGTTTATTGGCTACTCAGCAACACAGAAGGGTTACAAATGCTTTGATCCAAAGACAAGAAGAGTTCTGGTGTCAAGGGATGTGAAGTTTGTGGAATCCAGAGGGTACTATGAAGAGAAGAGCTGGGATGATTTGAAGGATCTATCTCAAGCATTTGATAAGGCAACTAGTCTCCGGATCATTCTTGAAGGTCTTGGGATTAATATGACCCAGGATCAGATAAGGAAAGGAGTGCCTAACACTCATGAAGCTGAAGATCAAACCAACCATGATCATGAAGGGGGAAATGGACCTGAGGTTGAAGATCAAGAAGAAGGCTCAGGAAGTCATGATCAAGGTGAAGTTCCAAATGAAGATGGAAGTGAAGGAAACCATGATTCTGAAGAAGAAGAAGGTCATGGAAGTCAGGAAGAACAAGTAGTAGAGGCTCCACTAAGAAGAAGCACACGGATAAGAAGGGATCCATCAAATTGGATAAACACCCGGGTATACTACAATGCACAAGCAGTAGCACATCCTGATCAAATGGTATGCTCACTTGCTGAAATTCCAAAAGAGCATTGTGCATTCATCACAAGTCTAGATGAAATTCATGTTCCAAGTTCTTATGAGGAAGCAATGGAGGATGAAGAATGGAGAAGCTCAGTGGCTGATAAAGCAAATGCAATGATAAAGAATGAAACATGGTATGAAAGTGAGTTGCCTAAAGGGAAAAAGGCTGTGACTAGTAGATGGATCTTCACTATCAAGTTCCTACCAAATGGAAAGATAGAAAGGAAGAAGACAAGACTGGTGGCTAGAGGGTTCACTCAAACCTATGGAGAAAATTATATAGATACATTTGCCCCGGTTGCCAAGCTTCATACTATCCGGATTGTTCTATCTGTGGCAACTAATCTGAAGTGGGTGTTAGAATAAGTGTGTTTAGTGTCTGGTTTGTGTGTAGAAGATGAAGAACAGGAAGAACTAGAGAGAAGGGAGAGAGTATTCGTGAGAGAGTGTAGAGAGAGAGAGAGACGAGAATAGAGAAATGAGGAATTGTATTCCTTGCCTTAATCGGTTTATGGGACACATACATAAATAGAGTAACAAGTTGACTGAGAAATGAATAAACTAATAGGACTGAGCAAGGCAGAGAACAGTCTGGACCAAGGCAGATGGCTCGTCCAGCTGAGGTGAAAGTGACTGGTCCTTATGTCTCTCTCATCCGATTCAAACCTTAACCAAGCATGTGATCTCCTTCTGTCTTGACTCCAACGGCTCCTTCTCTCTTGCTAAAGCTTAGACAGATATTTAAATAAGTCTTTCCCGGTTCAACTCTCCTCTTGTGTGCCGTGCAAGTCAAGCTAGGGTTAGGGTGTACGGACTTGTACGGATCAGTTCATTCTTGATCATCCGGAATGCTTCTCTTGTCTTGATCTCTCAACTCTTGCCATTCACTTCTTCATGTCAACACTGCATCCTCTTGTTTATTGCTTCATGTTCACACTCCCCCTCAAGCTTGACTATGGGGAACCAGTCAAGCTTGGATACCATGAAGCATTCCCTCATTAAAACCTTACTTGGAAAAACCACTAGGGATAAAAACCAAGCAAGGAAAAAGAGTAGAATACTTCATGGCAAGAGGATCAGTGACATGTGAGGTCTATGAGTCCAAGTCTAGGGTGAATGGACTCACAAACCTTGGTGCTGGCTGCCTTAGTGAATATATCAGCCAGTTGATCTTCACTTCTGGTATAGCATGGGAGGATGACTTGATGTTCCACTGCTTGCCTGACCTTATGGCAATCCACCTCTATATGCTTGGTTCTCTCGTGGAATACTGAGTTGGATGCAATGTGTATGGCTGCCTGATTATCACAGTGCATTGTCATGGGTGTAGTGATCTCTATACCCAAGTCCTTTAGCAAACCCTTGATCCATATGAGTTCACTAGTTAGCTTCCTCATAGATCGGTATTCTGCCTCAGCACTTGAGCAAGATACCACCTTCTGCTTCTTGCTTTTCCATGTGACTAAGTTTCCTCCAATAAATGTGCAATAGCCTGTGGTTGATCTTCTATCAACTCTGTCTCCAGCCCAATCAGCATCACAATATCCTACAACTTCAGTACTCTTGTTGCACGCCATCCACACACCTTGACCAGGAGCTTCTCTTAGATATCTCAAGATCCTCTCCACCATATTCCAGTGATGAACTTTGGGGTCTTGCATGTGTTGACTCACTTGGTTCACAGCAAAGCACACATCTGGACGAGTGATGGTTAGGTAGATTAGCTTTCCAACCATCCTTCTATACTTCTTGACATCTTCAAAGGATGTATCTTCAAACTCCCCCTCTCGCAGTACCTTGTAGCCTTCTTCCAATGGGGTTTTGGCCTGTCTCCCTCCAAGGTTTCCTGCCTCATTTAAGATGTCAAGTGTGTACTTCCTTTGGGATAAGAAAAGCCCCTCTTTAGATCGGCATATTTCAATCCCAAGGAAGTACTTTAACTCTCCTAAATCCTTAATATCAAATGCTGTTTTAAGAAAGGTTTTAGTTGAGATGATACCTCCCTTGTCACTACCAGTGATGATAATGTCATCTACATAGACAAGAATGACCACCATTCCTTGCTGGCTGGTTAGTGTGAAGAGTGTATGATCAGCTTCAGACTTCACAAAGCCTTTTCCATTGAGTGTTGTGCTCAACTTGTGATACCAGGCCCTTGGTGATTGCTTCAATCCATAGATTGCCTTCTTTAGTCTTAGGACATTTCCTGGTTTTACAAGGCTCTCTAGGCCAGGAGGTGGTCGCATGTACACTTCATCTTCCAACTCCCCTTGTAGGAATGCATTCTTCACATCCATTTGCCATAGTTCCCATTCCAAGTTAACAGCAATGGAGAGAACAATTCTTATTGTGTGAAGTTTAGCCACTGGTGCAAATGTATCAATGTAGTCCTCTCCATAAGTTTGAGTGAATCCCCTTGCTACTAGTCTAGTCTTCTTCCTCTCTGGTTTCCCATTTGCTAGATACTTGATAGTGAAGATCCATCTACTGGTTACTGCCTTCTTGCCTTTTGGGAGTTCAGCTTCATACCATGTATCATTTGCTATCATGGCATCAGTCTCTTTCCCTACTGACTCTCTCCACTCCTCATGTTCCATGGCTTCCTGATATGACCTTGGTATCCATTCTTGATCCAACTCACTGATGAAGACTTGATGTTCTTCTGGATACTGAGCCATAGAGCATGTTGCACTGATTGGTTGAGCCACTGCCTCAGCATTGAAATATACTCTTGTGTTGATCCAGTTTGATGCAGGGTTCCTGATCCTTGTACTTCTTCTCAGAGGTTGTATCTGATCAGGTTCTGCCTCTGCCTCATTTGTTTCACTTGAATCTTCTGGTTGAGTCACATTTTCTGTGTCTGATGGCGACTCATCTTGATCATGAGCCATTGAGTTTCCTTCAGGATGTATTGTGTCATTGCCCCCCTCAGGATCAGGATGAGTAGCTTGAATGTTTTCCTCAGCAGGTTCCTCATCATGAGCTGAGTTCTCCTTGTTCTCCATAGGTTCTTGTGGCAGATTGATGCCAAGATTCTCTAGAATCACCCTCAGGTTGTTGGCTCTATCAGAGGCAGAGTGAGAGAGGTCCTTGAGCTCACTCCAACTCTTCTCATCATAATAGGCTTTTGATTCCACAAATCTGACATCCCTGGAGATTAGAACTTTCCTAGTGGCTGGGACATAGCACTTATATCCCTTCTGAGTTGGTGAGTAGCCAATGAACATAGCCTTGGTGCTCTTAGCCTCCAGTTTGTTTCTTAGTTCACCTGGGATCAAAACAAAACACATACACCCAAACACACGCAAGTGATCTATAGAGGGTCTAGTGTTGTTGAGTACCTCATAAGGTGATTTATCATTGAGGACTTTTGTGGGGATTCTGTTGATCAAGTAAGAAGCCGTGACAACTGCATCTCCCCATAGTCTTTTAGGCACATTCATGTGGAACATCATGCTCCTGGCCACCTCCATTAGATGTCTATTTTTCCTCTCTGCCACACCATTTTGTTGAGGCGTGTAGGGGCAGCTAGTCTGATGGATGATGCCTTGTGTTGCAAGGTGTTGTGTGAAGGCTGTGCTAGTATATTCTCCTCCATTGTCTGACCTAAAGATCTTAATCTTGGCATGAAAGTGATTAGCAACATAACTTTGAAAGTTCTTAAAAGCTTCTAGTACCCTGTCTTTTGATTTTAACAATGTTAACCAAGTGTACTTAGATTTTTCATCTATAAATGTCACAAAGTATTTATGTTGTTCTCTAGATTCACAGGGTGCTGTCCACACATCAGAATGAACTAGATCAAAGCAATTATCATAGATGGTCATGGATTTAGGGAACACAGATTTGCAATGTTTTCCTAAGATACAAGCCTCACAATCACTTTTAAAATCAATACTAGGCAACATGATGTTCAAGGCACGAGAATGAGGATGTCCTAGTCTAGCATGCCATATTACATCTTTAGGGAATTCAGAAACAGAATTTAAAGCACAAGATAAATCAGAAGCTAGCATTGTGTTCTCAAGTAAGTACAAGTCTCCCTTGGTTCCACCTTTGCCCAGCAACTTACTAGTCTCAATATCCTGAAAATAAACCTCATTAGGAGTGAATGTAACATGACAATTCAAGTCAGAGGTGACTTTCTTAACCGACAGAAGATTAGATGCAAAGGTTGGCATATAGAAAGCCTTAGACACTTTGTCAAACAATTGTAAATCACCTATACCTTTTATTGGTACCCTATCTCCATTAGCTATCATGACACTGCCTAATGCTGGTTTTATATTGGTAATCAGGTTTGAATCACTAATCATATGGTGTGATGCACCTGAATCTATTACTAGAGGTCTAGCAGTGTCTAATCTATTCATGGAAGTACCAGCAATATAAGATGCATTAAGTGAGATACCAAGGGTATTAGGGATATCAGAGTTTTCTTTCAAGGCCTTGATGAGAGCCTCTAGATCAGATCTTTTGATGGTCTCATCCTGGTTAGTCCTTGCTGTGGAGTAAGAAGGAGTTGTCGCCAAAGCCTTTCCCATACCAGTGTTGGTGCACGTTGAGAGGCATCCAGAGGGAGTCACTGGTTCAGCTCCATCATTTGAGAAGTGAGCTATAGCCTCCTGGTACTGATTCCTTTGCTCCTTGAACTTATTTGGTTTCAAATGGGGATGGAGTATCCAGCATTTGTCCTTCATGTGACCCTTCTTTTTGCAATGATCACATATCAGGGTCTTCCTATCATCATACTTGTAAACTCCTTTGTTTGCTACTGGTCCCTCAGCTTGATTGCTCATGACCAGCTCACCTTTGCCTCCAAATAGACCCAGGGATCCTTGTTCCTTTTGTATATGAGCACAAACTTCTTCCAGGCTTGGTAGCTTGTCAGCTCGCAGTATGTGTTTGATTAGGTCATTGTAGGTTGAACTAAGAGTGAGAAGTAACCCAAAGACCTTATCTTGCTCACGCCTTTCATTCAAGGCTGCTGGTTCAGTTGTGTGTGGTCTGAGCATCTCCAACTCAGCCCAAAGAGACCTGAACTTGCCAAAGTGAACCGTGAAGTCCACATCTTCTTGGCTGAGAGAGTTGATGGCCTTCTTTACTTCAAAAACTCGAGTAAGGTTAGAGATGTTTCCATAAACCTTGTAGAGAGTTTCCCATAAGTCTTTTGAGCTTTCACAGTATGAATAAGCTTCCAAAATGGCTGGATCCAGAGAGTTTTGGATGAGAGAAAGCACCATGAGATCCTCCTGAGCCCATTTGCCTTCATCCACCACAACTATCTCCTTTCCATCTTCTCCTTGGATGGTCTGTTTTGGAGCTTCTCCGGTTGAGACATGGCTCCATAAACCTCTTCCTCCAAGGGCAGTTTTCACCAATCTAGACCATAGAAGGTAGTTTACCCCCTTCAGAGTCACAGGAATGGTCGCAAGTTTGGTGTTCTCCATCTTCTTCTGCTATTAACCGCTGGGTAATAGGGTGTGCCTTGAAGAAAATCGACAAGAGAATAGAGCAGAGTGCTTTGCGGAAGTAGAGAAAGGTTTCAAGAGCTTAGAGGCTCTGATACCATGTTAGAATAAGTGTGTTTAGTGTCTGGTTTGTGTGTAGAAGATGAAGAACAGGAAGAACTAGAGAGAAGGGAGAGAGTATTCGTGAGAGAGTGTAGAGAGAGAGAGAGACGAGAATAGAGAAATGAGGAATTGTATTCCTTGCCTTAATCGGTTTATGGGACACATACATAAATAGAGTAACAAGTTGACTGAGAAATGAATAAACTAATAGGACTGAGCAAGGCAGAGAACAGTCTGGACCAAGGCAGATGGCTCGTCCAGCTGAGGTGAAAGTGACTGGTCCTTATGTCTCTCTCATCCGATTCAAACCTTAACCAAGCATGTGATCTCCTTCTGTCTTGACTCCAACGGCTCCTTCTCTCTTGCTAAAGCTTAGACAGATATTTAAATAAGTCTTTCCCGGTTCAACTCTCCTCTTGTGTGCCGTGCAAGTCAAGCTAGGGTTAGGGTGTACGGACTTGTACGGATCAGTTCATTCTTGATCATCCGGAATGCTTCTCTTGTCTTGATCTCTCAACTCTTGCCATTCACTTCTTCATGTCAACACTGCATCCTCTTGTTTATTGCTTCATGTTCACAGTGGGATCTATGGAAATTGGATGTGAAGAATGCATTCCTCCAGGGAGAGCTTGAAGATGAAGTCTACATGAAGCCTCCACCAGGTCTTGAAAGTCTTGTTAAACCAGGGAATGTGTTGAGAATGAAGAAGGCTATATATGGTCTAAAGCAGTCTCCTAGAGCTTGGTACAACAAGCTGAGTACTACTTTGAATGGAAGAGGCTTCAGGAGATCAGAATTGGATCACACAATCTTCACTCTCACTACACCCTCAGGTATCATTGTCCTTCTCGTTTATGTTGATGATATCATCATAACTGTAAGTGATAATGAAGGTATACAAGATACAAAAGACTATCTGAAATCTGTGTTTGAAATCAAAGACTTAGGGGAGATGAAATACTTCCTTGGGATTGAGATATGTAGATCTAAGGAAGGTCTATTCATGTCCCAAAGAAATACACACTTGATTTTTTTGAAAGATGCAGTTAAACTTGGTGGAAAGATAGCAAAAATGCCACTGGAGGATGGATATAAGGTTCCACGTGAGGGGGAGCTTGAGAGCAATCAACTCTTTGAAGATCCTAAACTCTATAGGAGGATGGTTGGTAAGTTAATCTATTTGACCATTACTCGTCCTGACATTTGTTTTTCTGTCAACCAGATGAGCCAGCATATGCAAGAGCCAAGAGAAAACCACTGGAGGATGGTGGACAGGATCCTAAGTTATCTAAATGGATCACCAGGCCAAGGAGTATGGATGGGCTGCAATGAAAGCACTGAAGTAGTAGGCTATTGTGATGCAGATTGGGCAGGAGATAGAGCTGATAGAAAGTCCACTACAGGCTATTGCACCTTCATTGGGGGAAACCTGGTCACTTGGAAAAGCAAGAAGCAGAAGGTGGTCTCTTGTTCAAGTGCTGAGGCAGAGTATAAAGCCATGTTGAAGCTGACAAATGAGCTGCTATGGATCGAAGGGGTATTGAAGCATTTGGGAGTTGAGCAAGCTACACCAATGACTATGCATTGTGATAACCAGACAGCCATTCACATTGCAACAAACTCGGTGTTCCATGAGAGAACCAAGCATATTGAAGTAGACTGCCACAAAGTAAGACAAATGATTGGCATTGGAGAGATTTTACCATGCTATACTAGGAGTGAAGATCAGTTGGCAGATGTATTCACCAAGGCAGCAAGTCAAAAGGTTATTGAGTCTATTCACATCAGATTAGGAATCATTAGCCTTACTCCAAGCAACTGATCCCCTCGTCATGGGGTCTTTACTCTTTTTCCCTCATCAAAGGTTTTATCCCAAAAAGGTTTTTCCTTTGGTGAGGTTTTTAATGAGGAAGATCTCATGACATTCCAAGCTTGACTTGTTCCACATGGTCAAGCTTGAGGGGGAGTGTTGATCTGAGTAAATAAAGAAGAGGATGAGAGCACTTAGTCTAAGGAATGAGATCAAGGAGGAGTTGGTGCAAAGTTGAGGCAAGTGTACGGACAGTACGGACTGTACGGCCGACTGTATGGATCACTTGACCGAAACCCACTTTTGCTCAACCAAGAAGACATTTTGGTAATGTGCAAAACTAGGGCAAGTTGCACGGATGGTCTCTGGCCGTACAACTCTCTATCCGTACAGGGCAAAGGAGGAAACGTGCATGGCAAGGAGAAAGGAAGCCAAGGTAAAAGAGTGCAAAGGTAAAAGAGAGGTTAACTTGATGGTCACCCGGTAAAATAAGAAAGGAGACTCGCCGGATAAGGTTGGACCAAGACAGGCTGGCTCATGCTGGAAAGGAGAAGGCATCTAGTCAAGATGCCAAAGGCATCAAGCCCTCTCAGCCAAGCATTCAAACTAGGCGCGCCATTCCCCTTAGAGTGTCCACGTTAACCTATTGTTTACCATACTTCCTTATGACCGTATGTGGATTAGATTAAGGCCACTCCTCTATATATTGTAACTTATGCTCAGAGAAATAAAATTAAGCAAACATTTTTGTGATACTCTCTCTCTCTCTCTCTCTCTCTTGTTCATCATGAACACTACTCTCTAAATCTCGGATACACTTCATTCTTCTCTTAGATTCTCTATACTTATCTCTTTTACTCTAAAAATCTCAGTTTCAAGATGATTTCAAAAAGATTGCACAAGAAGTACTGCAAGATTTTGTAAAAGACCAGCAAAGGAGGCCAACCTCACGACCTTCCTCAGGAGTTGATGGTCCAAGGAGTTATAGCAAGAAAGAGCAGATTATCCAAGAGTTAGAAACAGAGCCATCTTGTTAACTTGAAGAGATGAAATGGAGCCAAAGGATGAGTTTGGGTGAATTTTGGGTCCCGTGCAAAGTTAGGGCAAGACCTCCGGAGATTGTCTAAGAAAGCTTTAGGAGTGTTTAAAGAGGTGCAAAGTTAGGGTCAAGTCCAGGAGGGACTTAGACACAATTTAGAGATATTTGGGAGGAGATGGTCGAGCGTGCAAAAATAGGGCGAACCGTACGGACTTGTACGGACCGTGCAAAAATAGGGCGACCCAAAGAAGTTCCCATTCGGCCTTTAAAGATGGTTGGGGAGTTTGTGCAAAAATAGGGCGAGTGGTACGGACAGGAGGTCCGTACCATCGACCGTGCAAAAATAGGGCGAATGCTTTCCCGGATCAACCTGAAATGAAGCTGTGCAAACTAAGGGCGGAAGAGAAGCTTAGTCTGAGCTTGTGGACGTGTGTGGATAAGATCAGGCTGTCATGAGCTGGCGTGAGCTGTAAAGGAGAAGTAGCATTGACCATGTATCTGGTCTGATACATGGGAAGGTTCATGGGAGCCTTAGCTTGTCCAATCAAAGGCCAGCCTTCCCTTTGACCAGAACTCTCCTCTAATCATCAAGCATCACTATCACTAGGATTCACCCAAACTCCATGTCGTCCATTACTTCAAGCATTATCAACCATTAGATTTAGGGCTATGATTTATGTCTTTGTAAAGCCTATATAAGGTTGTGTCTATGTAATTTCGAAATTAAGGGAGTAAGGGGGATTTCCCCTCTCCACTTCCAGAAATATAAAGCTTAGTGTTCTTGAATCAGTTTCTCTTAGTCTACCCCTTTCTTAATCTCTCTAATCTATCCAAATCTCTCTTTAATCTCTGTTTCTGGTTCAAGTAAACACTAAGTGAAACCAGATACATTCTCTTCATCATTTAGAGTTCATCACTGCCTTAGAGGCATGTTCATCACACACAAACCAGATCCTCTACACTATGGAAAATCCAACATGGTATCAGAGCCAGGTTCCCAAGAACTTGGTTTCCAGCTTCCGCAAAGATCAAAGCTTTCTCTCATGCTGTTTCAACCTCTACTGAAGATGGTGTTCATCTGGAAAACCCATAAAGTGTTCTTGAAGCCTCATGCTGTCTCATACATCCCAGAAGAAAGAAGAGCCTTGGATCCAGAGGTTATGAAGTGGATTAGCTACCCTCTTCAACAAACCAGTCCAAGCTTGTTCCTATTCAGATCCAGGAAGAAAGGTGAAAGCTTTCACTTTGTTCATGATTGTGGCGACCAAAGTATGAAGAAAGGTGGGGACTTTAAGCATGGAGAGTCCAAGGGAACGTCCATGGAGGAAGGAGATGTTGGGTCGCAACCAGTAGCTCCTAGTCTTGCCATGAATCAAAGGTGGTCAAGGAACTAACACTAGTTCCTTGTTTGTAAGAAACCTACTGTCCCTTGAATAAAGCTTGATACTTTATGAACTGAATGTGTTGTGTGATGTGTTTGAAACCTGAGGATATGTTTAAAGATTGCTAGATGTAAATGTTTAGAATCTGTCCCAGGATGCTTGAATGAGACTCATTTGATTGAATGAGATTTTAAAATGCTTACTTAAGTTTTAAATGATGCTTGACATGATATTAGATATTATGTTCTGAATCTGCTTGCATACATGAATAGAAACTTGTTAAAGTAAAGCATTTGGGTCTGGTATTTGGAAATGGTAATGATGCTTAGTCTCTGTTCTAAATGAATGTTTTGCTAGGATGATAGATAGTTGTATCTAATCCAGATTGCATTCATGAATAGAATAGGTTAAGGCTGTTGCATTCTATTCTCATGGTTACTGCCTTAAGGTTGAGACATCTAGACTTAAGTCTAATGGTCGTTTAAGGCAAGAAAGGATTGCTTATTTTCTTGGGATAGTTCCTAATGTGTTCATCCATAGCATTTAGAGAGTGGAAAGCTTGCATTAGTGAATCTTAATGATAATAAGAATTTGTCTAAGTGCAAAGCTTGTGACATTGGAGATCAAACTTGATGATTAGTCAAGGTTTTATCCCAATGCAAGTGTGTCTTATCTTGTCTGGAGTTTGAGTGTTGTTTCATGTTCACAAGGAGTGTCACTTGTTTAGCATCTATCCAGAACAAAGAGGAAGGCTTGCCCATTGCTGAGGCAGTGGAGAGTTGTTGGTGCTTGTGCATGAAGCCAGTAGACTTAAGCGCAGCTGTTGGGAGTGATGTGCTCCTGGTTCAGTGAAGATGCACAAGGCAAGGTCATCACTGAAGCTTGAGGAGGCCGGTGACCTGAGGGTACTTGAAGCTGAAGACATGAAGGTGGATCAGTGACTTAAGCGCAGCTGTTGGGGTGGTGTGCTCCTGGTTTTGATGCTCATTGAGGCTCACTTTCAAGCTTGAACCTAGACTCAATTCAAGCTTGAGGTGGGGACTTGAGTGAGCTACCTGATGATCTGAAGTTCAAGACCTGGTTCCTCCTCACCATTGCACCAGGAATAGAAGATGGAGCCATCCGGGTTTAGACATTGGCAAGTCTAGACAAGATACGTGTTCATAGCACTCTTGGCTGTGTGAAGAAGAATGTTACTCTACAATGCGGCTTCTGAAGTGAGGTGGTTGAAGAGATAGCTGAGGCATCTACCAGCATTCCATTCAAGGTGGCAAGATTAGAAAGGAGTGGGCAGTGGTGTGTTGATCAAGATCATGAAGCTGTCATCCATTCAAGCTTGGGTCTTCCTAAAGACTCAGTCCCAAGCTTGAGGGGGAGTATTAAGAAGCTTCAATGATCTGTGAAGATGGAGTGCTTGGTGGTTATTCAAGAAGAAGAAGCAACCAAGGCTGAGAATGAAGATGGTACTCAATGGGGTTTGTATCTGGGTAATCCGAGCACTTAAACCCAACAGAAGGTTGGGTGAAAGGGGGAGAGACCAAGATCAGTGTGAGATGAGCAAGAAGAGCTCAAGAAGACTTTGTGATGTGCTAGGAATGTCGGATGAAACTTGCATCAAAGTGAGGGCCATGATCCAGGGTCTTTGTGTCCATCACAATGATCCAAGACACAAAGACCCACTGGCCAATCCCTAGGCCTTGAGGACTTTACTCTTTTTCCCTCATCAAGATTTTATTCCAAAGGGTTTTCCTTGGTGAGGTTTTTAATGAGGAAGCTCTTCAAGGTTCCAAGCTTGACTTAGGATCACTAGAGTCAACCTTGAGGGGGAGTGTTAACTTGAAGAGATGAAATGGAGCCAAAGGATGAGTTTGGGTGAATTTTGGGTCCCGTGCAAAGTTAGGGCAAGACCTCCGGAGATTGTCTAAGAAAGCTTTAGGAGTGTTTAAAGAGGTGCAAAGTTAGGGTCAAGTCCAGGAGGGACTTAGACACCATTTAGAGACATTTGGGAGGAGATGGTCGAGCGTGCAAAAATAGGGCGAACCGTACGGAATTGTACGGACCGTGCAAAAATAGGGCGACCCAAAGAAGTTCCCATTCGGCCTTTAAAGATGGTTGGGGAGTTTGTGCAAAAATAGGGCGAGTGGTACGGACAGGAGGTCCGTACCATCGACCGTGCAAAAATAGGGCGAATGCTTTCCCGGATCAACCTGAAATGAAGCTGTGCAAACTAAGGGCGGAAGAGAAGCTTAGTCTGAGCTTGTGGACGTGTGTGGATAAGATCAGGCTGTCATGAGCTGGCGTGAGCTGTAAAGGAGAAGTAGCATTGACCATGTATCTGGTCTGATACATGGGAAGGTTCATGGGAGCCTTAGCTTGTCCAATCAAAGGCCAGCCTTCCCTTTGACCAGAACTCTCCTCCAATCATCAAGCATCACTAGGATTCACCCAAACTCCATCCTGGTCGTCCATTACTTCAAGCATTATCAACCATTAGATTTAGGGCTCTGATTTATGTCTTTGAAAAGCCTATATAAGGCTGTGTCTATGTAATTTCGAAATTAAGGGAGTAAGGGGGATTTCCCCTCTCCACTTCCAGAAATATAAAGCTTAGTGTTCTTGAATCAGTCTCTCTTAGTCTACCCCTTTCTTAATCTCTCTAATCTATACAAATCTCTCTTTAATATCTGTTTCTGGTTCAAGTAAACACTAAGTGAAACCAGATCCATTATCTTCATCATTTAGAGTTCATCACTGCCTTAGAGGCTTGTTCATCACACACAAACCATATCCTCTACACTATGGAAAATCCAACACATCTAAGGTAAATAAAGAACCTGAGACAAAAATAGAGTTTTCTTTTTTCTCTCCTCAATCTGAACTTGCTACCAGTAGTTCTTGTGATAAACTAACCTCTTTTGAACCGGTGAAACCGAGTAGTCTTGTTTCAGTATATCAGGTCTTAGAAGAAAACTCAGCAGAAGAAGCACAAAAGAGTTCACCACCAGAAGAAGAGTTGGAGCAGCCAAACAACATTGAAGCAGAAAAGGATGCTAAGTCATTCTCTTTTGACTCTCAAGAGCACTGTAAGGATCTTGATATGGTTAAATCTCTGCCTGAAATGTTTGTTATGGTTAGTTCCAGTGATGTAAAACATTTTGGTCTGGAAAAAGTCAAAGAATTTTGTGTTTCAAACTCTGTTTTTGATAACATGATTAATTCTTTTAAAGTGTTTGAACCTGATAAAATCTCTGATCAAAAACGTTTTCAGTGTGTTAGTGACATCAATTTTGATCATGTTTTGAGTCTTGGGCAGTTTATGAAACATTACAGAAGTTGTGAGCACCTTGAAAAGACATTAGAGCTTGTCCTGCAACAACCTGATTTATGTTTCAGAAAACCTTGTGATTCATTTGCTTGTTTTAAAGATAATGGCTTTGATCTGAGTTTTTCTAGGCATGAACTTGTCACTGATGATTTGTTTGCATTTGATTTTGCTTTGAATGAACCTAGAAAGTTGCAGGAACATAAATAACTTAAGGCTGAAACTGAATTTGTTTATTATTCTCTTTTGAAACCTGTTCATTCTTGTTCTGAGACTGATAAATCTTGGTTTGTTATGGGATCATGCTTGCAGAATGATGTAGTTTTGAGCTTTGATGATATATTAGTGTACAACACTTTTTTTGATAAACATGTTGAGCCTTTGTTAAATGATTCTATGTTGTGGTCTAAATCAGAGAACCTTGTGCTCATTTTGAAGTTGTTCTCTAAGAACTGCATTGTTTTGTGCCTTGATACCATTCTGGTATACAATACTTACTTTGAT
Organism: Moricandia moricandioides; assembly: GCA_905132885.1. NCBI lineage: Eukaryota > Viridiplantae > Streptophyta > Magnoliopsida > Brassicales > Brassicaceae > Moricandia > Moricandia moricandioides. The sequence goes on from CAJHQQ010002735.1 coordinate 36,130, forward strand.
GTGCATTCTGAAAGTCTGAAACAAGTGCAACGTGTTCTCAGAAAGAAACTCTTGGTTACTGATCAGATTAAGAACATGTATTGCCTATATAATACTGGGAATCTAGGCTGGGTTTTGAATGTTCAGGATCAAGCAGTTCAGTCTCAAAGAAGTGTAAGGAACGAGAGCATAGACCATGCTTATCAGCCTGAGATTTGGAGATGGAAGTACTTGAGGAAAATGGCTTCAAAACTCCAAGGAGACTTGGATTTGAGGATAAATCCTTTTAAAGGAGGAGGGGATGATGTAACCCTGCCCAGATGTGCAATCAATCAAAACTACCCGAGTTGGACCTTGAAGAAGCTTGTGATGGAGAAAGACCAACCAGATCTCAAAGGGGAGTTTGGATACTATCTCACTCCATCAACTTACCAAGAGGATTATTCTAGTCAAGAAAAAACCAGTCCAGTTTGTGAGTTTACAAGAGATGATCAAAGAATTTACTTTCTCGGTCATATCGGTTCATGGAGGCCACCTGATGATCTAATGAAGTTCTTGTTCCTCCTTGGTGAACCAATGCATTTCTTCTATGACTAAATCAGTATTACATTCCAAGATGTCCAAGAAAGCTTATGGACACGTTTTCGATCCAGAGGCCCAAGGAGAAGTGATTTTAGCGCAAGAAGAAATTCATAACATACTCACTATGGGCCTGTTTCATGCCAAATTCGACCAGCCTTTTCTTCAGTCCATTTCAAGCCCATTCTCACCAAGAATACCAAGAGGAAGTCACCAAACAAGTCTTGGTCATGGCATGCCAAGAATCATTTAACAAAAACCTTAATCTGGTCCAAAATCAAGTCTACATTCCTAGTTACTAATTTTCTTATTTTCTGCACTTGTCTTTTGGTTTCCACATCTTTTATAACCTATATAAGTGTAGCCACGACCAGAATAAGGGCATTCACCTCTTTTATAAAATTTCTCTGTAAATCTGTGAATCCCTTGTTCATCCATGAACACTGATTGCTGGGAGTTCATTCTCTGCAAGCAAAACTTGTCTTTGATCACAAACAGAGTTCATTCTCCTGATCTTTAGACACGTCTACACAAGATCTGATCTTTCGATAGGTCATCTCTGAAGTTCATCATCCATATCTACTTCTATCCATCAAAACCATCATCATTTATCCTTTAAACCATAAGATCTTCCTTCAAAAGTATCAGGGACAAAAGAATCTCCTCTCCAGAGGTTCATCATTTGGTATCAGAACAGATTTGAAGGCTCTTGATCTGGGGTGTGATTCTAAAACGTTTCCACTCCTCTTTGTTTTGGGAAGCTGTTTTCTATTCTCTGCAATTTTTCCAAAAATCTCTTATCTTTCTATATGTTGAATCTACAAGAGGGCCAACGAGATTTAAAAAAAAAATCAAAAGAGAAGTTGAAGAGAAATCTAACTTGGCTGAGGAGAATTCCAGTCTGGCTGAGGAGAAATCCAGCCCTGGTGTTAAAACCTCTTGCAAACAAAAATCTTGCAATCTTTCTATCTCTTTCTTCTGTTTTGGGGTTAGGGTTTGTTCTCTGAAGTTTGATCTTTGTTTGTTGCTGAGCTACTGGATTCACAGAGAAAACTCACAGAAAAATCATAGAGAAACACCAAGAGAAGTGAGGCTTTGGCTATTCGTTATTGTGTTAATTTTTCTTGTTGAGTTTCTTAGCAGGAAGCCATGTCTGGAGGAAGCAATGGCAGAAGGAGACGTCCTGAAAAGGAACTAGATTATAACCAGTTCAACTCTACAACAAAAGCAGCCTTGGAGAGTAGAGAAAAATCTATGAGTGATGAACCCCTGAAGAGGAGATCCTTTTGTCCCTGATTCTTTTGAAGGAAGATCTGATGGTTTGAGAGAGATCTGGGTTGATTTTGATGATGATGGGTGGATTGATTGGATGATCTTCAGAAATGATCTATGAACTGATCAGATCTTGTGTAGATGTGTCTAAGATCAAGAGAATGAACTCTGTTTGTGATCAAAGACAAGTTTTGCTTGCAGAGAATGAACTCCTAGCAATCACTGTTCATGGATGAACAAGGTATTCACAGATTTAGAGAGAAATTTTATAAAAAAAGGTGAATCAAATATTATTCTGTTCGTGCATCCACTTATATAGGACTTACAAGTTGTAAAAATGAAAAGACAAAATGTAGAAATGAAAAGACAAAATGTAGAAATTAAGAAACTTAGAAACTAGAAATGTAGACTTCTCTTTGGACCCATTGATCCAAAACGTGGCCATAAGCTTTCTTGGACATCTTGGCATGTAATTCTGATTTAGACTTCATAGAAGAATGCATTGGTTCACCAAGGATGAAAAAGAACTTGATTAGATCATCATGTGGTCTCCATGAACCGATATGACCAAAAAAGTGAATTCTTTGAACATCTCTAGTAACCCAACGAACTAGATTAGTTTTTGCTTTACAAGAAAACTCCTCATGGTCAGTTGATGGAGTGAAATAGTCTCCAAACTCCCCTTTGAGCTCTGGTTGGTCTTTCTCCATCGCAAGCTTCTTTATGGTCCAACTCGGGTAGTTTTGGTTGATTGCACATCTGGGCAGGGTTACATCATCCCCTCCTCCTTTGAAAGGATTTGTCCTCAAATCCAAGTCTCCTACGTCAAATGGAAACAGGTAAGACACTAGACAAATGATCAAGAAGAGAAACATGTAAGCAAGATCAAAGTAAGGTTTAGGATAAACACTTCCTTGGAGTTTTGAAGCCATTTTCCTCAAGTACTTCCATCTCCAAATCTCAGGCTGATTAGCATGGTCTATGCTCTCGTTCCTTACACTTCTTTGAGACTGAACTGCTTGATCCTGAACATTCAAAACCCAGCCTAGATACCCAGCATTATGTAGGCAATACATGTTCTTAATCTGATCGGTAACCAAGAGTTTCTTTCTGAGAACACGTTGCACTTGTTTCAGAATGCACATCAAAGTAAGTATTGTATAACAGAATGGTATCAAGGCACAAAACAATGCAATTCTTAGAGAACAACTTCAAAATGAGCACAAGTTTCTCTGATTTAGACCACAACATAGAATCATTTAACAAAGGCTCAACATGTTTATCAAAGAAAGTGTTATAAACCAGAATGTTTTCAAGGCATGAAATACCATAGAAAATCTTCAAAATGTGCCTAACTTGTTCAGATTCAAAATGTAAAAGTTTATGTTCAAGATCAGATTCAGAATCAGTTAGCACATGTCTCACAGGTTTAGCATGAATTTCAAAAAATGTTTTGTACACTAATATATCATCAAAGCTCAAAACTACATCATTATGCAAGCATGATCCCATAACAAACCAAGATTTATCAGTTTCAGAACAAGAATGAACATGTTTCAAAACAGAATCATAAACAAATTCAGTTTCAGCCTTAAGTGATTTATGTTCCTGCAACTTTCTAGGTTCGTTCAAAGGAAAACCAAATGCAGAAAATTCATCAGTGACAAGTTCATGCCTAGAAAAACTTAGATCAAAGCCATTATCTTTAAAACAAGCAAATGAATCACAAGGTTTTCTGAAACAAAAATCAGGTTGTTGCAGGACAAGCTCTAATGTCTTTTCAAGGTGCTCACAACTTCTGTAATGTTTCATAAATTGCTCAAGACTCAAAACATGATCAAAATTGATGTCACTAACACATTGAAAACGTTTTTGATCAGAGGTTTTATCAGGTTCAAACACTTTAAAAGAATGAATCATGTTATCAAAAACAGAGTTTGAAACACAAAATTCTTTTACCTTTTCCAGACCAAAACGTTTTACATCACTAGAACTAACCATAACAAACATTTCAGGCAGATAATTAACCATATCAAGATCCTTACAGTGCTCTTGAGAGTCCAAAGAGAATGACTGAGCATTTGTTTCTGCTTCAATGTTGTTTGGCTGCTCCAACTCTTCTTTGGGTGGTGAACTCTTTTGTGCTTCTTCTGCTGGGTTTTCTTCTAAGACCTGAGATACTGAAACAAGACTACTCGGTTGCATCGGTTCAAAACAAGTTAGTTTATCAGAAGCACTACTGATAACAAGTTCAGTTTGAGAAGAGAAAAGAGAAAACTCATTTTCTGTCTCAGGTTCTTCACTTACCTTAGATGGCTCTGTTTTTAGCTTTTGGATAGCTGATACCTTCTTAGAACACAGTGGCTCACTGAGTCTTGAGAGAGGACGTGAGTATGGCCTTCTTTGCTTATGTGACTGAGACTTTCTTGGGTGATCATGATCATGGAGAGTTCTTGTCTCTTCTTTTGCCTGTCTTAGTTGTTTTCTACTGTAGTTATCAGAAACAAAGTGTTTCTTCATGAAGTGTTTCAGCTCAAACCAGGATGCAACTTGTGCTTCTCTTGTTCTTCTTCTGGTAGTAACAAGCTGATCCCACCATTGAATGGCATCACCACATAACTCTATTGTAGCCAATCTAACCTTCTTTCTTTCTGAGTAGTTTTGGCCATCAAAAACAAGTTCAATTTGCTGTTCCCACTCCAAGTATCCATCAGGGTCGTTTCTGCCATAAAAAGATGGTATCCTGCTCTTCTTTTTGATCTTAGCATCCTTCTGAACCTTGGAAACATTACCAAAGAAATCATCAGCATGATTCTGTGGAAATGGATTAGTCTTTTTCATTCTTTTCATTATCTCAGACATCATTGCTTCCATCTGCAATTTATTCAATGTCACAGTTGGTGCCTCCTTTCTTTTACTGACATCTCCAGCCATGGTTTCCTGTTCAGAAACTCAACAAGAAAATTAACACAATAACAAATAGCCTAAGCCTCACTTCTCTCTTGTGTTTTTCTCAAGTTTTTCTGTGATTTTTCTCTGTGAATCCAGTAGCTCAGCAACAAACAAAGATCAAACTTCAGAGAACAAACCCCAACCCCAAAACAGAAGAAATAGATAGAAAGATTGCAAGATTTTTGTTTGCAAGAGGCTTTACCACCAGGGCTGGATTTCTCCTCAGCTAGGCTGGATTTCTCCTCAGCCAAGTTGGATTTCTCTTCAACTTTTCTTTTGATTGTTTTTTTTTTAAATCTGGTTGGCCCTCTTGCAGATTCAACAGATAGAAAGATAAGAGATTTCTGGAAAAATTGCATAGCAAATTGCAGAGAATAGAAAACAGATTCCCAAAACAAAGAGGAGTGGAAAAGTTTTTAGAATCAAACCCTAGATCAAGAGCCTTCAAATCTGCTCTGATACCAAATGATGAACCCCTAGAGAGGAGATCCTTTTGTCCCTGATTCTTTTGAAGGAAGATCTGATGGTTTGAGAGAGATTTGGGTTGATTTTGATGATGATGAGAGGATTGATTGGATGATCTTCAGAAATGATCTATGAACTGATCAGATCTTGTGTAGATGTGTCTAAGATCAAGACAATGAACTCTGTTTGATGAATCCTTGGTGAGCAGATCCTTTTGTCCCTGATTCTTTTGAAGGAAGATCTGATGGTTTTGAGAGAGATCTGAGTTGATTTTGATGATGATGGATGGATTGATTGGATGACCTTCAGAAATGATCTATGAACTGATCAGATCTTGTGTAGATGTGTCTAAGATCAAGAGAATGAACTCTGTTTGTGATCAAAGACAAGTTTTGCTTGCAGAGAATGAACTCCTAGCAATCAGTGTTCATGTATGAACAAGGGATTCACAGATTTAGAGAGAATTTTGATAAAAAAGGTGAATGTCTATTATTCTGGTCGTGGATCCTCTTATATTGGACTTACAAGTTGTAGAAATGAAAAGACAAAGTGTAGAAATCAAGAAATTTAGAAACTAGGAATGTAGACTTGATTTTGGACCAGAATAAGTGTTTTGTTGAATGTATCTTTGCCTTACCACGAACTTGACTTTCTTGCTGACTCCCTCTTGGTATTCTTGGTGAGAATGGGCTTGAAATGGACTGAACAAAAGGCTGGTCGAATTTGGCTTGAAACAAACCCATAATGAATTTGTTATGAACTCTCCATGGGCTGCAATACTTCTTCTTGAGAAACTTGATCCAAAACACATCCAAATGGTTTCTTGGACTTGAATTTCGTGGCTGATTCATCAGAAAGAGATAATGGATCCTTAACTTTGGGTTTGAACTTCTTTTGGGCTGAGAGAAACAAACCTGATCCATCTTCTTTTTTTGGGCCAAAAATCACTTGTCCAGCAAGGTCCATGGTAGCTTCAGTGTCACTCTCATTCAGCTCAGCTCGTCCTTGTGTAGTGTCACTCAGCTGGTTCAGCTCCAAGTTCAGCTCATTCATCTCATTCAGCTCTAAGGTAGTGTCACTTAGCTAATCCAGCTCATTTAGCTCAATCACACTCACATCAGCTGGCGTTAGCTCAATATGCTTGCTTTTCTTCCATCCTGGTTTGTCCTTTGTTTGATGATCAGCTGGCTCGGCCATGGTTACATCACTGTTTGTGATCAAAGACAAGTTTTGCTTGCAGAGAATGAACTCCTAGCAATCAGTGTTCATGGATGAACAAGGTATTCACAGATTTAGAGAGAAATTTTATAAAAAAGGTGAATCAAATATTATTCTGGTCGTGCATCCACTTATATAGGACTTACAAGTTGTAAAAATGAAAAGACAAAATGTAGAAATTAAGAAACTTAGAAACTAGAAATGTAGACTTCTCTTTGGACCCATTGATCCAAAACGTGGCCATAAGCTTTCTTGGACATCTTGGCATGTAATTCTGATTTAGACTTCATAGAAGAATGCATTGGTTCACCAAGGATGAACAAGAACTTGATTAGATCATCAAATGGCCTCCATGAACCGATATGACCAAAAAAGTGAATTCTTTGAACATCTCTAGTAACCCAACGAACTGGATTGGTTTTTGCTTTACAAGAATACTCCTCATGGTCAGTTGATGGAGTGAAATAGTCTCCAAACTCCCCTTTGAGCTCTGGTTGGTCTTTCTCCATCGCAAGCTTCTTTATGGTCCAACTCGGGTAGTTTTGGTTGATTGCACATCTGGGCAGGGTTACATCAATGAGAAAAAGAGATTCTTATGCTATTGATGAGTCTGGTTATGAGGAGGAAAGGATACATTCTAGGAGGTCACTCGAAAGGCTTAACAAGAGGAGCACACATCATGATCAATTCAGTTCTTCCACAAATCATTTGCTGGAAAAAGGACAGACTTTGATAAGACAAGAAAAATCGGTTTTTAACCATTCTGATTCTGTGCAGAAAAAGGCACGACCAGTGAGGCAAGAGGAACCAACTAGGAGGAGCAGAGAACGTCCTAGACATGCCAGAGAAGAGACATGAGCTTGCCATGGTCGTGATCCCATAAAGAAGTCTCAGAAACAACCAGCAGCACTTGATTATTTGGACAGCCAACAGTTTCAAGATGATTTCAAAAAGATTGCACAAGAAGTACTGCAAGATTTTGTAAAAGACCAGCAAAGGAGGCCAACCTCACGACCTTCCTCAGGAGTTGATGGTCCAAGGAGTTATAGCAAGAAAGAGCAGATTATCCAAGAGTTAGAAACAAAGCCATCTAAGGTAAATAAAGAACCTGAGACAAAAATAGAGTTTTCTTTTTTCTCTCCTCAATCTGAACTTGCTACCAGTAGTTCTTGTGATAAACTAACCTCTTTTGAACCGGTGAAACCGAGTAGTCTTGTTTCAGTATATCAGGTCTTAGAAGAAAACCCAGCAGAAGAAGCACAAAAGAGTTCACCACCAGAAGAAGAGTTGGAGCAGCCAAACAACATTGAAGCAGAAAAGGATGCTAAGTCATTCTCTTTTGACTCTCAAGAGCACTGTAAGGATCTTGATATGGTTAAATCTCTGCCTGAAATGTTTGTTATGGTTAGTTCCAGTGATGTAAAACATTTTGGTCTGGAAAAAGTCAAAGAATTTTGTGTTTCAAACTCTGTTTTTGATAACATGATTAATTCTTTTAAAGTGTTTGAACCTGATAAAATCTCTGATCAAAAACGTTTTCAGTGTGTTAGTGACATCAATTTTGATCATGTTTTGAGTCTTGGGCAGTTTATGAAACATTACAGAAGTTGTGAGCACCTTGAAAAGACATTAGAGCTTGTCCTGCAACAACCTGATTTTTGTTTCAGAAAACCTTGTGATTCATTTGCTTGTTTTAAAGATAATGGCTTTGATCTGAGTTTTTCTAGGCATGAACTTGTCACTGATGATTTGTCTGGATTTGATTTTGCTTTGAACGAACCTAGAAAGTTGCAGGAACATAAATAACTTAAGGCTGAAACTGAATTTGTTTATGATTCTGTTTTGAAACCTGTTTATTCTTGTTCTGAGACTGATAAATCTTGGTTTGTTATGGGATCATGCTTGCAGAATGATGTAGTTTTGAGCTTTGATGATATATTAGTGTACAACACTTTTTTTGATAAACATGTTGAGCCTTTGTTAAATGATTCTATGTTGTGGTCTAAATCAGAGAACCTTGTGCTCATTTTGAAGTTGTTCTCTAAGAACTGCATTGTTTTGTGCCTTGATACCATTCTGGTATACAATACCTACTTTGATGTGCATTCTGAAAGTCTGAAACAAGTGCAACGTGTTCTCAGAAAGAAACTCTTGGTTACTGATCAGATTAAGAACATGTATTGCCTATATAATACTGGGTATCTAGGCTGGGTTTTGAATGTTCAGGATCAAGCAGTTCAGTCTCAAAGAAGTGTAAAGAACGAGAGCATAGACCATGCTTATCAGCCTGAGATTTGGAGATGGAAGTACTTTAGGAAAATGGCTTCAAAACTCCAAGGAGACTTGGATTTGAGGACAAATCCTTTCAAATGAGGAGGGGATGATGTAACCCTGCCCATATGTGCAATCAATCAAAACTACCTGAGTTGGACCTTGAAGAAGCTTGTGATGGAGAAAGACCAACCAGATCTCAAAGGGGAGTTTGGATACTATCTCACTCCATCAACTTACCAAGAGGATTATTCTAGTCAAGAAAAAACCAGTCTAGTTTGTGAGTTTACAAGAGATAATCAAAGAATTGACTTTCTCGGTCATATCGGTTCATGGAGGCCACCTGATGATCTAATGAAGTTCTTGTTCCTCCTTGGTGAACCAATGCATTCTTCTATGAAGCCTAAATCAGTATTACATTCCAAGATGTCCAAGAAAGCTTATGGACACGTTTTGGATCCAGAGGCCCAAGGAGAAGTGATTTTAGCCCAAGAAGAAATTCATAACATACTCACTATGGGCCTGTTTCATGCCAAATTCGACCAGCCTTTTCTCCAGTCCATTTCAAACCCATTCTCACCAAGAATACCAAGAGGAAGTCATCAAAAAATTCTTGGTCATGGCATGCCAAGAATCATTCAACAAAAACCTTAATCTGGTCCAAAATCAAGTCTACATTTTTAGTTTCTAATTTTCTTATTTTCTGCACTTGTCTTTTGGTTTCCACATCTTTTATAACCTATATAAGCGTAGGCACGACCAGAATAAGGGCATTCACCTTTTTTTATAAAATTTCTCTGTAAATCTGTGAATCCCTTGTTCATCCATGAACACTGATTGCTAGGAGTTCATTCTCTGCAAGCAAAACTTGTCTTTGATCACAAACAGAGTTCATTCTCCTGATCTTATACACATCTAAACAAGATCTGATCATTTCATAGATCATTTCTGAAGATCATCCAATTAATCCATCCATCTGTTGGAATAATAAAAGATAGAGAAGACGAAGCAAGCTGGATTAAGGTTCAAACTAGGACAGCAAAGTGAGAAGATTTAATCTGTCTACTATTCATCCAAAACCTAACCAGACTTGACTTGCAAGGCAAGGAATGAGTGGGGAAGACATTATGGACGTGGCTAATGCTCCAGAAGTCAAGGCAATTCAGTTTGAATGCAATTGGAACTAGCTGGTCTGATTTAGACAAGAAAGAGAGCAAGTGGTGCATAAGAAGAAGGACTGACCTGTCACTATCACACCAAGCTGTGTGTGCCTCTTCCTCCAGTCACTTTCTCACCATTCTGGACGTGCCCAGCCTGTCCCAGCCAGCCTGCCCCTTCTGATTTCCCCACAATATTATTGTTTATCCATTCCCTACACAAGTAATTGTTTATTAGCTAGTTTGTTGTGTAGTTGGGCTATATATTAGCCTCTCTTGTAATCAAAACAAATTAAGCTGAAAGTGGGGAGTTCCCCTTTCTTCTTCACCATTCTCCTGTCTCATTAATCTCTCTATTCTCTGGTTACTTACTCTCTTACACGAAATCTCTCACAATAATCTCATACTCCTCCTAAATCTCTCTTATTCTCCAATACTCTACATTGCAGTCTCTTTAATCTCACTTGTCTCTCTGATTCTCTTTCTCTTACATCATTCTATACTCTGTTTCTACATCACTCACACACCATAATCTGTCTATTCTCACATGGTATCAGAGCTCCCAAGCTCCTGAAACTCAAAGCTTCCGCAAATCAAGCACAAGCTCACCCTCATGGCTGTTTTAAAACAATTGGAGAAGTTTCTGTCTAGTTGGCTGTTCAGTCTCTTCAAGAGGAAGAAGACTGCAACAATGGCGTGTACAGAGACTCTCCAGAGTCTATCCTCATGCCTCCTGTCCATCCTGAAGAGATCTCTTGGAAGCAAAATGTTTTGGAGCTGTTTGGCAAGCAAAACTCCAAACAAAATCTGTACAAGCAATTCTGATGTTCTTTTCAAGATGGAGTCTCTCACTATCTTCCAGAAGGTGGCGTCTGGTAAACAGGAAGAAAGGAGAGGTCCTAAGCATGAGAGGTTCAAGGGGAAAGCACACTCAAAGGAATGGAGTTGGGTAGAGAACCCAAAATCCAAATCTGCCAAGTTCAGGTGAACCATGTGCCTTGGAGGTTCAAGGAACCAGATCAGGTTCCTTGGTTGTAAGCTAAACCTCTTTCCCTTGAATAAAGCTTGTTTCTTTATGTCTGGTTGTGTTGAGTGGTGTGTTTAGTATCTTAGGGACAGTTTAAAGTTGCTAGAGTTGTTGAACCTAGTTTCTGTCCCAGTATACTTAATAATTGTTTAATTTTTTTCTGGTTGTGTGTGGTCTGTTCTAGGAGTTTACTAGCATGGTTATGTCTAGTTAATGTCCTAGTTTAATTATTTGTGAATTGTTTTGTTCTTGGGACAGGTTCAAGTGCTAGAGTTGTTGAACCTAGTTTCTGTCCCACAATACAAAAACTGTGTGTGTGGTGCTGTTTTGAATTGTTTCTAAGCTTGCTAGCATGGTCATGACTAGTTATTGCTTTAGATAAAATTTTTGTGTTCGGAATTGTCTAGGCGAGTTGTCTAGAACCTGGTTGGAGTCTTGTGGCATTGCTAGAGGTCTAGGAGAGTTTCCTGGTCATGTAATGCATCTATATGTTGGCTCTATGTCTTGTTTTGCATCCATAGGTTGTTCCTGGTCCTGTGATGCTTTCATAAACGTTTAGGGTGATTAGATGAGTCATCTAGTCTCTGGTTTTGTCATTTGAGCTTGTTACTGGTTAAAATGATCATAAAAATAGCCTAAATGCCTTGTAATTGATGAGTTATCATTCCTGTGCATTTAGTGAGTTGTTTGCTTGGATTTGAACTGAATAAGTTGTTTAGATTCAGTCCTTTGCATCTTGTTTAACATGATGGATCAGACTTGGTGAGTTATCAAGGTCTGGTCCTATTGTGTGGTCTAATTCTTGCTGGAGTTTGAGTGATGTTTCAGGTACACAAGAGGTGCTCTCTGTCCACCACCAATCCAAGACAAAGAAGAATACATTGCCCATGAAGTTCAGAGCCTACACATGATGTATATTCCTGGCCATGGAGAGATAGCTTGTGTGTAGAACCGGTTGAATTAAGCGCAGCCTGTTTGGGTGTTGAGCTCCTGGTTCATGAGACACACAAGGAAGACCATCACCTAAGTCATGAGGAGACCGGTGGTCCAAAGGAAATGGAGAAGAGATCAAAGGCGGATCAGTTGGCTTAAGCGCAGGTGTTGGAACTGTTGTGCTCCTGGTTCAAGCTCAGTACTGCCCACTTCCAAGCTTGGTCCTTCACCTATTCTCTCTGGATCAAGCTTGAGGAGGGGTATTGGTGTGCAATTCTGAGGATCCAAGTCGTCCATTGTCTCTTGGCAAGAAGTGGAGTTCACTCTTGCATCATTCCTCACCAGCCGGATCAAAGAAGCTATCATGAACTCATTGCAACCTTGCAAGCTTGGACCTTCACCTATTCTCGGTTCCAAGCTTGAGGGGGAGTGTGAATGAGCTTCCTATGATCTGAGAGATGTCTTACCAAGTGGGGACTCAAGTGGAGTTCACTCCCTACCATAATGATGAAAGGGAAGCACCTTAAACTCATCTCAAAACATTCATTGTTGTTCTTATGATTAAAATGTTATTGAGATTATTGTGATTAGTGCATTACCTTCAGAACTGATGCACCTGTGGGATATTGTATCAGGTACCTTACTTGAAACTCAATGAAGCAAAGAACCGGTCCATCCTTACCTATCAAGATGGCGAGTAGTCAGAAGAGAGGGGGAGACACAAACCGGGGTCTAAGAAGAGTCCAAGGTGTTGGTGTGTGCAAGTGATGGAGTCCACGCTTGCACCACAAGTTAGGCCACGATCCAGAGCCTAAGGACTCCACCATGATAAATCTGAAGTTCCTTAGGCTCACTGGCCAATCCCTAGGCTTTGGAGAACTCTACTCTTTTCCTTGGTTGGTTTTATCCCGAAGAAGGGTTTTCTGGCCAAGGTTTTTAATGAGGGAGCTTCTTCAAGGTTCCAAGCTTGTCCAAGGATCTCCTATGGTCAAGCTTGAGGGGGAGTGTTGGAATAATAAAAGATAGAGAAGACGAAGCAAGCTGGATTAAGGTTCAAACTAGGACAGCAAAGTGAGAAGATTTAATCTGTCTACTATTCATCCAAAACCTAACCAGACTTGACTTGCAAGGCAAGGAATGAGTGGGGAAGACATTATGGACGTGGCTAATGCTCCAGAAGTCAAGGCAATTCAGTTTGAATGCAATTGGAACTAGCTGGTCTGATTTAGACAAGAAAGAGAGCAAGTGGTGCATAAGAAGAAGGACTGACCTGTCACTATCACACCAAGCTGTGTGTGCCTCTTCCTCCAGTCACTTTCTCACCATTCTGGACGTGCCCAGCCTGTCCCAGCCAGCCTGCCCCTTCTGATTTCCCCACAATATTATTGTTTATCCATTCCCTACACAAGTAATTGTTTATTAGCTAGTTTGTTGTGTAGTTGGGCTATATATTAGCCTCTCTTGTAATCAAAACAAATTAAGCTGAAAGTGGGGAGTTCCCCTTTCTTCTTCACCATTCTCCTGTCTCATTAATCTCTCTATTCTCTGGTTACTTACTCTCTTACACGAAATCTCTCACAATAATCTCATACTCCTCCTAAATCTCTCTTATTCTCCAATACTCTACATTGCAGTCTCTTTAATCTCACTTGTCTCTCTGATTCTCTTTCTCTTACATCATTCTATACTCTGTTTCTACATCACTCACACACCATAATCTGTCTATTCTCACACCACCATCATCAAAATCAACCTAGATCTCTCTCAAACCATCAGACCTTATATTCTTCTTCACCTAAATCGACCATACTCTTGTCTTACAAATTTCTCACACATAAAACTATCTATTCTCACAGTTATGATGAAGAAGTAATCCCACCTTTAACCGAAGTTATTCCAGTTTACCCTGTTTGGAGATTTTGCAATTTCTTATTGATTCTAATCAAACAAGAATGAATCACGATGTAATAAGCTTGATTTGGACTCATAAATCAGTTTATAATCATCTTGAACTTTAATCAATATCATAAGAGTTATGACGAAGAAGTTATCCCACTTTTAACAGAGGTGATTCTAGTTTACATTGTTTTGAAATTTGGCAATTTGTTCTTGATTCTAATCAAGCCGGAATTAATCACGATGTAAGAAGCTTGGTTTGGACTCATAAATCAGTGGATAATCACCCTGAAATTGAATAAATATTATAGGAGTTATAATGAAGAAGTTACCCCACTTTTAACCGAAGTGATTCCAATTTACCGTGTTTGGAGATTTTGCAATTTCTTCTTGATTTTAATCAAACCAGAATGAATCAAGATGTAAGAAGCTTGATTTGGACTCATAAATCAGTGGATAATCACCCTGAAGTTGAATCAATATCATAGGATTTATGATGAAGAAGTTATCTCACTTTTAACCGAAGTGATTCCAGTTTACCCTGTTTGGAGATTTTGTAATTTCTTCTTGATTCTAATCAAACCAGAATGAATCACAATGTAAGAAGCTTGATTTGGACTCATAAATCAGTGGATAATCACCCTGAAGTTTAATCAATATCATAGGAGTTATGATGAAGAAGTTATCCCACTTTTAACCGAAGTGATTCTAGTTTACCCTCTTTGGAGATTTTGCAATTTCTTTTTGATTCTAATCAAACCAGAATGAATCACGATGTAAGAAGCTTGATTTGGAATCATAAATCAGTTTATAATCACCCTGAAGTTGAATCAATATCATAGGAGTTATGATGAAGAAGTTATCCCACCTTTAACCGAAGTGATTCCAGTTTATCATGTTTGGAGATTTTGCATTTTCTTCGTGATTCTAATCAAACCAGAATGAATCAAGATGTAAGAAGATTGATTTGGACTCATAAATCAGTTTATAATCACCCTGAAGTTGAATCAATATCATAGGAGTTATGATGAAGAAGTTATCTCACCTTTAACCGAAGTGATTCGAATTTACCCTGTTTGGATGTTTAGCATTTTCTTCTTGATTCTAATAAAACCAGAATGAATATCGATGTAAAAATCTTGATTTGGACTCATAAATTAGTGGATAATCACCCTGAAGTTGAATCAATATCATAGGAGTTATGATGAAGAAGTTACCCCACTTTTAACCGAAGTGATTAGAAATTTACCTTGTTTGGAGATTTTGCATTTTCTTCTTGATTCTAATCAAACCAGAATGAATCAAGATGTAAGAAGCTTGATTTGGACTCATAAATCAGTGGATAATCACCCTGAAGTTGAATCAATATTATAGGAGTTATGATGAAGAAGTTACCCCACGTTTAACCGAAGTGATTCCAATTTACCTTGTTTAGAGATTTTGCAATTTCTTCTTGATTCTAATCAAACCAGAATGAATAACGACGTAAGAACCTTGATTTGGACTCATAAATCAGTGGATAATCACCTTGAAGTTGAATCAATATCATAGGAGTTATGATGAAGAAGTTATCCCACTTTTAACTGAAGTGATTCCAGTTTACCCTGTTTGGAGATTTTGCATTTTCTTCTTGATTCTAATCAAACAAAAATGAATCACGATGTAAGAAGCTTGATTTGGACTCATAAATGAGTTTATAATCACCCTGAAGTTCAATCAATATCATAGGATTTATGATGAAGAAGTTATCCCACCTTTAACCGAAGTTATTCCAGTTTACCATGTTTGGAGATTTTGCAATTTCTTATTTATTCTAATAAAAAAAGAATGAATCACGATGTAAGAAGCTCTATTTGGACTCATAAATCAGTTTATAATCACCATGAACTTGAATCAATATCATAAGAGTTATGACGAAGAAGTTATCACACTTTTAAGAGAGGTGATTCTAGTTTACACTGTTTTGAAATTTGGCAATTTGTTCTTGATACTTATCAAGCCAGAATGAATCACAATGTAAGAATCTTGATTTGGACTCATAAATCAGTGGATAATCACCCTGAAATTGAATCAATATCATAGAAGTTATGATGAAGAAGTTATCCCACTTTTAACCGAAGTGATTCCAGTTTACCTTGTTTGGAGATTTTGTAATTTCTTCTTGATTCTAATCAAACCAGAATGAATCACGATGTAAGAAGCTTGATTTGGACTCATAAATCAGTGGATAATCACCCTGAAATTGAATCAATATCATAGGAGTTATGATGAAGAAGTTATCCCACTTTTAACCGAGGTGATTCTAGTTTACACTGTTTTCAGATTTGGCAATTTCTTCTTGATTCTAATCAAAGCAGAATGAATCACGATTTAAGAAGATTGATTTGGACTCATAAATCAGTGTATAATCACCCTGAAGTTGAATCAATATCATAGGAGTTATGGTGAAGAAGTTATCCCACCTTTAACCGAAGTGATTCCAGTTTACCCTGTTTGGAGATTTTGCATTTTCTTCTTGATTCTAATCAAACCAGAATGAATATCGATGAAAGAAGCTTGATTTGGACTCATAAATCAGTGGATAATCACCCTGAAGTTGAATCAATATCATAGGATTTATGATGAAGAAGTTATCTCACTTTTAACCGAAGTGATTCCAGTTTACCCTGTTTGGAGATTTTGTAATTTCTTCTTGATTCTAATCAAACCAGAATGAATCACAATGTAAGAAGCTTGATTTGGACTCATAAATCAGTGGATAATCACCCTGAAGTTTAATCAATATCATAGGAGTTATGATGAAGAAGTTACCCCACTTTTAACCGAAGTGATTCTAGTTTACCCTCTTTGGAGATTTTGCAATTTCTTTTTGATTCTAATCAAACCAGAATGAATCACGATGTAAGAAGCTTGATTTGGAATCATAAATCAGTTTATAATCACCCTGAAGTTGAATCAATATCATAGGAGTTATGATGAAGAAGTTATCCCACCTTTAACCGAAGTGATTCCAGTTTATCATGTTTGGAAATTTTGCATTTTCTTCGTGATTCTAATCAAACCAGAATGAATCAAGATGTAAGAAGCTTGATTTGGACTCATAAATCAGTTTATAATCACCCTGAAGTTGAATCAATATCATAGGAGTTATGATGAAGAAGTTATCTCACCTTTAACCGAAGTGATTCCAATTTACCCTGTTTGGAGGTTTAGCATTTTCTTCTTGATTCTAATAAAACCAGAATGAATATCGATGTAAAAATCTTGATTTGGACTCATAAATCAGTGGATAATCACCCTGAAGTTGAATCAATATCATAGGAGTTATGATGAAGAAGTTACCCCACTTTTAACCGAAGTGATTAGAAATTTACCTTGTTTGGAGATTTTGCATTTTCTTCTTGATTCTAATCAAACCAGAATGAATCAAGATGTAAGAAGCTTGATTTGGACTCATAAATCAGTGGATAATCACCCTGAAGTTGAATCAATATTATAGGAGTTATGATGAAGAAGTTACCCCACTTTTAACCGAAGTGATTCCAATTTACCTTGTTTAGAGATTTTGCAATTTCTTCTTGATTCTAATCAAACCAGAATGAATAACGACGTAAGAACCTTGATTTGGACTCATAAATCAGTGGATAATCACCTTGAAGTTGAATCAATATCATAGGAGTTATGATGAAGAAGTTATCCCACTTTTAACTGAAGTGATTCCAGTTTACCCTGTTTGGAGATTTTGCATTTTCTTCTTGATTCTAATCAAACAAAAATGAATCACGATGTAAGAAGCTTGATTTGGACTCATAAATGAGTTTATAATCACCCTGAAGTTCAATCAATATCATAGGAGTTATGATGAAGAAGTTATCCCACCTTTAACCGAAGTTATTCCAGTTTACCATGTTTGGAGATTTTGCAATTTCTTATTGATTCTAATAAAAAAAGAATGAATCACGATGTAAGAAGCTCTATTTGGACTCATAAATCAGTTTATAATCACCATGAACTTGAATCAATATCATAAGAGTTATGACGAAGAAGTTATCACACTTTTAAGAGAGGTGATTCTAGTTTACACTGTTTTGAAATTTGGCAATTTGTTCTTGATACTTATCAAGCCAGAATGAATCACAATGTAAGAATCTTGATTTGGACTCATAAATCAGTGGATAATCACCCTGAAATTGAATCAATATCATAGAAGTTATGATGAAGAAGTTATCCCACTTTTAACCGAAGTGATTCTAGTTTACCTTGTTTGGAGATTTTGTAATTTCTTCTTGATTCTAATCAAACCAGAATGAATCACGATGTAAGAAGCTTGATTTGGACTCATAAATCAGTGGATAATCACCCTGAAATTGAATCAATATCATAGGAGTTATGATGAAGAAGTTATCCCACTTTTAACCGAGGTGATTCTAGTTTACACTGTTTTCAGATTTGGCAATTTCTTCTTGATTCTAATCAAAGCAGAATGAATCACGATTTAAGAAGATTGATTTGGACTCATAAATCAGTGTATAATCACCCTGAAGTTGAATCAATATCATAGGAGTTATGGTGAAGAAGTTATCCCACCTTTAACCGAAGTGATTCCAGTTTACCCTGTTTGGAGATTTTGCATTTTCTTCTTGATTCTAATCAAACCAGAATGAATATCGATGAAAGAATCTTGATTTGGACTCATAAATCAGTGGATAATCACCCTGAAGTTGAATCAATATCATAGGAGTTATGATGAAGAAGTTACCCCACTTTTAACCGAAGTGATCCCAATTTACCATGTTTGGAGATTTTGCAATTTCTTCTTGTTCTATTCAAACCAGAATGAATCACGATGTAAGAAGCTTGATTTTGACTCATAAATCAGTGGATAATCACCATGAAGTTGAATCAATATCATAGGAGTTATGATGAAGAAGTTACCCCACTTTTAGCCGAAGTGATTCCAGTTTATCCTATTTGGAGATTTTGCAATTTCTTCTTGATTCTAATCAAACCAGAATCAATCACGATGTAAGAAGCTTGATTTGGACTCATAAATCAGTTTTTAATCACCCTAAAACTGAATCAATATCATAAGAGTTATGACGAAGAAGTTATCCCACCTTTAACCGAAGTGATTCCAGTTTATCCTGTTTGGAGATTTTGCATTTTCTTCTTGATTATAAACAAATAAGAATGAATCAAGATGTAAGAAGCTTGATTTGGACTCATAAATCAGTGGATAATCACCCTGAAATTTAATCAATATTATAGGAGTTATGATGAAGAAGTTATCCCACTTTTAACCGAGGTGATTCTAGTTCACACTGTTTTGAGATTTGGCAATTTCTTCTTGATTCTAATCAAAGCAGAATGAATCACGATGTAAGGAGCTTGATTTGGATTCATAAATCATTTTATAATAACCCTGAAATTGAATCAATATTATAGGAGTTATGGTGAAGAAGTTATCCCACCTTTAACCGAATTGATTCTAGTTTACCATGTTTGGAGTTTTGCATTTTTTTATTGATTCTAATCAAACCAGAATGAATCACGATGTAAGAATCTTGATTTGGACTCATAAATCAGTGGATAATCACCATGAAGTTGAATCAATATCATAGGACTTATGATGAAGAAGTTACCCCACTTTTAACCGAAGTAATTCCAATTAACCCTGTTTGAAGATTTTGCAATTTCTTCTTGATTCTAATCAAACCAGAATGAATCACGATTTAAGAAGCTTGATTTGGACTCATAAATCAGTGGATAATCACCCTGAAGTTGAATCAATATCATAGGAGTTATGACGAAGAAGTTATCCCACTTTTAACAGAAGTGATTCCAGTTTACCTTGTTTGGAGATTTTGCAATTTCTTCTTGATTCTAATCAAACCAGAATGAATCACGATGTAAGCAGCTTGATTTGGACTCATAAATCAGTGGATAATCACCCTGAAATTGAATCAATATCATAGGAGTAATGATGAAGAAGTTATCCCACTTTTAACCGAGGTGATTCTAGTTTACACTGTTTTGAGATTTGGCAATTTCTTCTTGATTTAATCAAAGCAAAATGAATCACGATGTAAGAAGCTTGATTTGGAATCATAAATTATTTTATAATCACCCTGAAATTGAATCAATATCATAGGAGTTATGATGAAGAAGTTATCCCACTTTTAACCGAAGTGATCCCAGTTTATCCTGTTTGGAGATTTTGCAATTTCTTCTTGATTCTAATCAAACCAAAATGAATCACGATGTAAGAAGGTTGATTTGGACTCATAATTCAGTTTATAATCACCCTGAAGTTGAATCAATATCATAGAAGTTATGATGAAGAAGTTATCCCACTTTTAACCGAAGTGATCCCAGTTTACCCTGTTTGGAGATTTTGCAATTTCTTCTTGATTCTAATCAAACCAGAATGAATCACGATGTAAGAAGGTTAATTTGGACTCATAATTCAGTTTATAATCACCCTGAAGTTGAATCAATATCATAGGAGTTATGATGAAGAAGTTATCCCACCTTTAACCGAAGTGATTCTAGTTTACCCTATTTGGAGATTTTGCATTTTCTTCTTGATTCTAATCAAACCAGAATGAATATCGATGTAAGAAGCTTGATTTGGACTCATAAATCAGTGGATAATCACCCTGAAATTGAATCAATATCATAGAAGTTATGATGAAGAAGTTATCCCACTTTTAACCGAAGTGATTCCAGTTTACCCTGTTTGGAGATTTTGCAATTTCTTCTTGATTCTAATCAAACCAGAATGAATCACGATGTAAGAAGCTTGATTTGGACTCATAAATCAGTGGATAATCACCCTGAAATTTAATCAATATCATAGGAGTTATGATGAGGAAGTTATCCCACTTTTAACCGAGGTGATTCTAGTTCACACTGTTTTGAGATTTGACAATTTCTTCTTGATTCTAATCAAACCAGAATGAATCATGATGTAAGAAGCTTGATTTGGAATCATAAATCATTTTATAATCACCCTGAAATTGAATCAATATTATAGGAGTTACGGTGAAGAAGTTATCCCACCTTTAACCGAATTGATTCCAGTTTACCCTGTTTGGAGATTTTGCATTTTTTTCTTGATTCTAATCAAACCAGAATGAATCACGATGTAATAATCTTTATTTGGACTCATAAATCAGTGGATAATCACCATGAAGTTGAATCAATATCATAGGAGTTATGATGAAGAAGTTACCCTCTTTTAACCGAAGTAATTCCAATTAACCCTGTTTGAAGATTTTGCAATTAATTCTTGATTCTAATCAAACTAGAATGAATCACGATTTCAGAAGCTTGATTTGGACTCATAAATCAGTGGATAATCACCCTGAAGTTGAATCAATATCATAGGAGTTATGCTGAAGAAGTTATCCCACTTTTAACCGAAGTGATTCCAGTTCACCCTGTTTGGAGATTTTGCAATTTCTTCTTGATTCTAATCAAACCAGAATGAATCACGATGTAAGAAGCTTGATTTGGACTCATAGATCAGTGGATAATCACCCTGAAATTGAATCAATATCATAGGAGTAATGATGAACAAGTTATCCCATTTTTAACCGAGGTGATTCTAGTTTAAATTGTTTTGAGATTTGGCAATTTCTTCTTGATTTAATCAAAGCAGAATGAATCAAGATGTAAGAAGCTTGATTTGGAATCATAAATCATTTTATAATCACCCTGAAATTGAACCAATATTATAGGAGTTATGGTGAAGAAGTTATCCCACCTTTAACCGAATTGATTCCAGTTTACCATGTTTGGAGATTTTGCATTTTTTTCTTGATTCTAATCAAACCAGAATGAATCACGATGTAAGAAGCTTTATTTGGACTCATAAATCAGTTTATAATCACCCTGAAGTTGAATCAATATCATAGGAGTTATGATGAAGAAGTTACCCCACTTTTAACCGAAGTGATTCCAATTTACCTTGTTTGGAGATTTTGCTATTTCTTCTTGATTCTAATCAAACCAGAATGAATCACGATGTAAGAAGCTTGATTTTGACTCATAAATCAGTGGATAATCACCATGAAGTTGAATCAATATCATAGGAGTTATGATGAAGAAGTTACCCCACTTTTAACCGAAGTGATTCCAGTTTACCCTATTTGGAGAATTTGCAATTTCTTCTTGATTCTAATCAAACCAGAATGAATCACGATGTAAGAAACTTGATTTTGACTCATAAATGCAGTGGATAATCACCATGAAGGTTGAATCAATATCATAGGAGTTATATGAAGATGTTACCCCCACTTTTAGCCGAGTGATTTCCAGTTTACCCTATTTGGAGATTTTGCAACTTTGTTCTTGATTCTAATCAAACCAGAATCAATCACGA
Organism: Moricandia moricandioides; assembly: GCA_905132885.1. Taxonomy (NCBI): domain Eukaryota; kingdom Viridiplantae; phylum Streptophyta; class Magnoliopsida; order Brassicales; family Brassicaceae; genus Moricandia; species Moricandia moricandioides. The sequence continues at coordinate 58,265 of CAJHQQ010002735.1, forward strand.
TGTAAGAAGCTTGATTTGGACTCATAAATCAGTGGATAATCACCCTGAATGTTGGACATGCAATATCGATAGGCAGTTATGATGAAGAAGTTATCCCACTTTTAACCGAAGCTGATTCCAGTTTAACCGGCTGTTTGGAGATTTGCAATTTCTTCTTGATTCTAATCAAACCAGCAATCGATCACGTGCTAACGAATCTTGATTTGGACTCATAATCAGTGGATAATCACCCTGGAAATTGAATCAATTCATCAGGAGTATGATGAACAAGTTATCCCCACTTTTAACCGAGTGATTCTAGTTTAAACTGTTTTGAGATTTGGCAATTTCTTCTTGATTTAATCAAAGCAGAATGAATCAAGATGTAAGAAGCTTGATTTGGAATCCAAAATCATTTTATAATCACCCTGAAATTGAACCAATATTATAGGAGTTATGGTGAAGAAGTTATCCCACCTTTAACCGAATTGATTCCAGTTTACCATGTTT
>CAJHQQ010002736.1:0-58743 GCA_905132885.1 Moricandia moricandioides
TTTTTTTTTGAAAAATTCCCTAGTATATCCCCTTTTTAATTATATTTACCAAATAAGAAAGAAAATAACTAAAATAAGTTTGATGAAAAGGTTAATTCTTCTATATATTAATTGAGAGTTTATTATGTTTCACTTATATGAGAACTTTGTAATTAATTGTTTTAATTTAATTAGTTGATAATTTTTATTTATTTATTTATTGATTCAGTTAAAAAAAATCTAAATCAAGAACTAACTTACACCAATAACCAAAAAGTCATATTTACCAATAATAATTATTATAAATATGCATTTAAGAAAATTGTATCATCACTACTTGGATTTGTGTTATAAATAATTTTGTTCCTTTAATAAAATAATTATTTTATGAAAAGAGAGATTTAAAAATTTTCCTTGCAGAATTTATAAATAATAATAAAAGTAGTGGTTAGTAATCTTATTACTTATGTATTATATAAATAATAATCTACAAAATTATATATAAAATAAAATAAAATTATTAGATACTAATTTTTATTATTTGTGTATTTTAAAATTAAAGATTATAAAAATATGAATAATCATTAAGACTTTACTTACAAACCATATATATATGTGTGTTGTGTGTATAACTGGTTTTGTTTATGCGAATTATTTAGTTAAAAGTTGTTTATAATGTTTTTGAACTTTTTAGTACCCGAAATTATTGGTTATTTATATTAAAATTTTGCATGTTTGGTCTCAAGTAATTTACATGGTGTAATCTTAGCCATATTAGTCGAAGAAATTATTTTGTTATTCAACAATTATTATCATGTATGTTTTCTATAGTGTATATATTATTTTTAGAAAATTGGATATATAAAGTAATGTACTATTGATTGAATTAATCAAAATTTCATAGGTACATATTTGAAAATGACATTTGGAGCATACATTAATTGATTTTTCTATAGTTATTGATAAAATATCTAATAAAGTGCAACAAAAACATATTTTCTATTCTTAAAAGCTATAAAAATGATAAAAGAAACAAAATATATAAATTGGTTTATCTAGAATATAAAAAATATAATTCACCTCCATTTAAAAAATATATTATAATATGTCAAAAATATAACAAATATTCTATTTGTTAAATTCTAAAAACTTTTTTATCCGTAAATTCGTTGGCAATCACCTAGTATATATTTATATTCTAATATAGAGTTATGGTTTAGAGTTAAGGATTAAGGGTTTTGGGGGTGATTTTTTTTTTAAATAAATAAATAAATATTAAGCGTTTCGAAATAAAAAAGTTTAAAATAGTTTCAAAAAACTTCGAATCTAAAAAATATTAACAATTCGGAAAAATTATAAAAATTTCAAATTTGAAAATAATTCGAAGCTAGATTATTTATTTATATTTATATATCTATAAAGAAAAGGCTAAAAGAATATGTTGCCTCTTTAATAACATCTCCTTTGGTAATTTTTTATTTTTGGGAACTCTTTTGGTGACAAAAAATAAAACGGCTATTTAAGAGAGTTATCCAATTTTTTTACTGGAAAAGTAATGGATGATTCTTTTTTTCAACACTGAATAATACACATTATATCATCATATAATTTCTAACTTTATTACATACGATGGTCAACCTGCAACAATGTGATATTGATTAACAACTACATAGATAAGATTTCATGATTAAAATCTCTCTAAAACATTTGGATCGATAAAATGTTTCACTTGTACGATATATTCGATGAACATGTTCTTTCCGCAATAGATGACCACAACGAACATCTTTTCCTATAATACTCTAAAACTTCTAATAGATTTCACATCTTATAATCTGTAAAAAAAATTGTAATCTAAGATTCGAATCCTAGATTTAGTGTAAAAACCTTTAAATTTTAACCATTAAACCAATATGATTCCACAATTAATGGATGGTTCAGGTGTGATATAATTTTTTGCAACAATTACCTTTTTATCTAACTCAAATTTGACTAGATTGAATACCCAAAATTGTACCAATGTTACTATATGTAAATATTTTCTAACATATATAAAGATATGGTAACTCTATCGATTTGACTAAAGATTTATTAATGATTCTATGTAATATTTCTTATAAATTGTAATATCATAATTATTTAGACGTTAAAAATACATAAAGATAAAACTACTGTTAATTGTCAAAGAAAAATTAATACTCCTGGACACATGGTAAATATATAAAACTGCAAATATTTTTATTGTATTAATAACCTGAACACATGGAGGTGACTAAGTGTCCGGCCTCTAGTTACTTGATGCCCGAACTGACACAACCATAACTAGCAAAGGACGACACGTGATATACGTTGTCCCCCCGACAGATTTTTTTGGTGTGGAACCAAGTGGCAAACCTACACCACATTTCACTTATCATTAGATACGTTCACATCTTCTAATTACTTCTATAATAACTCTTGATTACTTCTTCTAACTGCATCTGTACTTGCATTCCCCATGAAAAAAAAGTTTTTTTCTGTGGTCAATCTTCATTAAAAACACGCAACAGTGACACTAACCAAATTAAAAAAATATAATTATTCATTTCTCGACCGACTGTGCACGACGATTCCATATTTTTTCTCATGTTTTTCTTCTCAAAGATCATCTCTTTAGTCTTTTGATTTTTTGAACTGAAGCAATAATTTAAAAAAAAAAAAGGAAGCAAAGTAGCTTTCATGGAGTCTCTGCTCTTTAGTTCTTCTCTTCTCTCCGCTGGTACACTCTTCCTTAGAATCTCTTCCAGATCTGTTTCCTTTTCTTGTTTTATTTTTTTCCTTTTTAATGCTTTGTTTTGTGATTCACTTCCATACAAAAAGGTTTGATTCTTTTTTTTCAAAGGTTTGATTTGTTTATTAGACAATTGAACTATGTAACATAATGGAGAAAGCTTAAAATTTTCTGGTGGTTTAATTTGTTGTTTCTCATGCATGCAATTATGCAATGCAATGTATCAGCTGGTGGTGGACTTTATTGGAGGAAGCAGAATCTAAACCTCCTCTCTTTACCAGGTACATTTAAGGTTTTACAGGTTAATTAGCTTCTTAATTGCTTATCTTCGATTACTTTATAGTCAGGAGCTTGTCCTCGACAAAGCCGAATGAAACATTGGCCTTAGGCCCCTTAAATCTGGCCCTGATTAGAGTCATACGTGACAAGACAGCGTATGTTGGAAACTAGTTAAGGTTTTGCTCTTTATTTATTTTTTTGCAGGAAACCGATTTGTGCGTTGTAATGTTCTCCCAAAACTGAGGACTAGGAACAATCTTGTTACTAGGCTTGATGGTCAAGAATCTTCTTCGTTGTTATTGTGTTCGAGACATAAGTCTAGGTTTCAAGCAAATGCCACTACGGGTCAGCCTGAGGCTTTCGACCCTAAGAGCAAACCAAACTCTTTTAGAGTCTCTTTAGATGCGTTTTACAGGTTTTCAAGGCCACATACAGTTATTGGCACAGTTAAGCAATGTTTTCTCTCTTGAAAAACATAAATCTCTACGGTTTACATTAAGAAGATAGCACTAGTTCTGTGTTTGGTTTTGTTTTTTTGCAGGTGCTTAGCATTTTATCTGTATCTTTTTTAGCAGTAGAGAAGATCTCTGACATCTCGCCATTACTTTTCACTGGCATCTTGGAGGTAAAATGGTGTATGATTGAACAGTAAAATATGCTATGTTTCATTTGTCTATTTGAACAATTTTGAGTTTTGTTGTCAGGCTGTTGTTGCAGCTCTCATGATGAACATATACATAGTTGGACTTAATCAGTTGTCTGATGTTGAAATAGATAAGGTAACATATGTGTGTTCTTATGATTCCAAGATCAAGTCTTCTTCACTAGTGCATAGATCATACTCTATGTGGCTTTGTTGCAGGTTAACAAGCCATATCTTCCGTTAGCATCAGGGGAATACTCTGTTAAAACCGGCATTGCGATTGTAGCTTCCTTCTCCATCATGGTATGAATGTCATTTTCACAAACATTTAACATTAAGAAAGTCTATATAATGTAAGTTGTTTAAAATAAAAACTTAATAGAGTTTCTGGTTGGGGTGGATTGTTGGTTCATGGCCACTATTCTGGGCACTTTTTGTGAGTTTCATCCTTGGTACTGCATACTCTATCAATGTAAGTTTAGCTTCTCACCTTATTGATTTGGCTGATATTGAAGTGTTTATAAGCGTTTTATCTACTATAAACAGTTGCCGCTTTTACGGTGGAAAAGATTTGCATTGGTTGCAGCCATGTGTATCCTTGCAGTACGAGCTATTATCGTTCAAATCGCCTTTTATCTACATATTCAGGTACTTAAATTAGCTTCCTTATGCTTTGAACTTGTCCATTAATAATACTTTGTTGTTACCAAAACCTGTGAATACTTTTGTGGCAGACCCATGTGTTTGGAAGACCAGTCATGTTCACTAGACCTCTTATTTTCGCCACTGCGTTTATGAGCTTCTTCTCTGTAGTCATTGCATTGTTTAAGGTAAACAAAGATGTAAATATTATTATTCAAGTTGAAGCATTCTACTAGTATGGATATGATGAAGTTTTGTTTTATATTGATTTGATGCCAGGATATACCTGATATTGAAGGTGATAAGATCTTTGGAATCAGGTCATTCTCTGTTACCCTTGGTCAGAAACGGGTAAGCTTCCAAAACTAAAGAACTTGTTAAGACTCTCTGTGTTGAACTAGAGTTAAAGCTACTTGTTAAACAGGTGTTTTGGACATGTGTTTCACTACTTCAAATGGCTTACGCTGTTGCTATTCTTGTTGGAGCCACGTCTCCTTTCATATGGAGCAAAGTCATCTCGGTAATTAACAATCTTTCTCTACACATCAAACTACTGCACCAGTTGATTTTATGTTTGGTTTTTATAGGTTGTGGGTCATGTGATTCTGGCAACAACCTTGTGGACTCGAGCTAAGTCTGTTGATCTGAGTAGCAAAGCCGAAATAACTTCATGCTATATGTTCATTTGGAAGGTTAGATTCGCGAGTCTTTCAAGTTCATCATTTCACACCATTTACTAATATAATTTCTTCATTTCTGTCTGTCTGTCATCAGCTGTTTTATGCAGAGTACTTGCTATTACCTTTTCTGAAGTGACATTAGAAGAAGAAGAAGACAAAAGTCATTACTGTGCTTCCTTCTGTTTTAAATCAGACAAAAGAGTATGAAACAGGCTAGAGATTAGGGTTTTTTATCCTTTCAATAACTGCAAAGCATGACGAACATGTCTGTTGGCAATAAAAATAAGGGATTCTTTCTTGTAACCCTTGTTTGGTTAAGAATCCAAACTAATAGTAAGTTGCTTAGGCCCAATAATATAGCCGTGAGGGGTCAAGCCCATTAGGTAAGAATCGTCACCAACACTTCAGGATTCTTGTGCACTTCACGACACAACAAATCACAAGAAGCATCATCAGAAAAGCATGAACAGTCTAGCATTTGAATGAAAAAAAAAACAAGATGAAAAAGAAGTGACTGTTCTAAGACATTACTGTAAGAGGCTGATTACTCCCACAAAAGAGCTCAACGAATAGCTGATCTGGTCTACTAACTCTCACTAGTCGACTCGGCTGACTCGAGGCCAAGCAATGGTATCAGCTCGGCTAAAGACTACTCCTGGTCGATGAAAAGGTCAGTTTAAGCCGACTAAAAGAAAGGCGGCCAGAAGTAGTCAGTTAGCTGGTCTTTAAAAAAAGGGGTCCATTAAGAAGAAGTAACCTAGGGCAACAAGGGAACAAGCGATTATATAAGGTAAGGGGGACGGTAATGGAAAAGGGAGGACTTACCTACTAGGCGGCGAGAATTAAAGTTATTTTTGTATTAAGCCGATTTGTAGATTTTCGACCGTCTTTCTTTTTCTTATTCATAATCCGACGAACGTCTTTCCGATCGAATGAATAAACACCTTTGTATTAAACCCACTGATGAGTTTTTTCTCTCTATTCTTAATTCAACCAAACTCGATTCAAATCAGCTGACCACTAGTCGGGCTGAAGGCTACATCTTCAACCGTACCGTCCTAGCCATGATATACACCTCCTGGCCGGTAAAAGGACTCTTAGACTTATCACCACCTTCACCAGTGTATTTGATGATGGGCTGGTAAAAGGACTCTCAGACTTTTCCTTGCCTAAGATTTGAACATTTGTATGAGAAACTGGCAAAACCCACAGGTCAGACACTACAAATCACAGAAGCGCATACCTCCAGAGAGAACAAAGGGCTCGATGAAGAATAACAAGTATCACTTCCAATGAAGAGGCTAAGACCAAAAGAAAAAGAAAGAATAAATTGATGATGACTTCTCTAGTATATGGTTTATAAAACAGTGATGAGGAGTCCGTCGCATAAACTTGCCACTATCCGGAGTTGCTAACACCGCCACAGCCACAGAGCTGTGCCTACCTTATAGAAAATTAAACCTTCCCCTAGGGCATTGTTTGCTGGAAAATCATTAAATTCATATTTCAATAATAATTTATTCTATTCTTTAGTTTTACCATAACTTACAATAATTTGTCACACTTGTTTTAATCAGTTTCATATAAGTGAAATAAATAATACAACTAAGAGGGAACCTTACACTAAACAAGTTTCTTTAATTTAAAGTTTTCTTAAATGATTTTTTTTTATTTTTTTAATGGTCATATTTTTGGCAACCACCAAGTCAGTCAAATTATCATCAATTTTACCATATTAACTCTGCTCTCTCTATCATATTTAATCTTTATTATTTTTAATCGAATATACTTTCTTATATTTATTTTTCAAATTTTTGTTGTGCTAAGTGTAGTATAATTAATTATTTTGAGTAGGTTAAACTTATCTTTGCTTTGAGTATATTATAGAAAAAGAATTTGAGTCACTTGAATATTTTATCTATTGGAAAAATCAGTTATAAAATTTAATTTTGAAAACTTGCACTAATTTTGTAAGACTAAGTGAAAATGTATTTAACTTTATACTTTTTTTGTTAGCTTATTATTTAATTTTCTTTTATATAACTTTATTGTTTCTTGTTCTAAATGTTTTTTATTAAATGATTTATGCTAACTTAATTCTTTGATTTTCTTTATTCTATTCTCCTATGGCATCCGAACTTTGGCACGGCTCTGCACCACCAGCATATAACCAATATCTTCACCTAGATTCTTTAATCTGCAGTTTTCACGCCTAACTTCTGCCACATCATCCAGTCATAATGATCTCTAAATTTAGACTCTTGATACACGAAAAGACCTTCCACATAGGGTGCCCCCAAGGCCGAACTGATCATCTGTGAAATTGAAAGGAGCAAGTTGAAATTGTCTTTCGAATATCACAATGACATTCGCATAACCAACCAATCTTCAATGGATCGCTGAAAAATCCCAGCTATGATGGACAAGATTGATTCAAGATTCTCTTGTTTCTTTTGAGAAATAATGATTAAATGATGACTTTCATCAACGATAATAAATACCAAACCAATAAACCGAAATAACCAAACTAATAATATATTCAAAGTTATCGGAATTTAAAAATAAACACTTTTAGACTTTTATAGGTAAGTTAAATACAGAATTATAGCTTTATTCCGTTAAATTTGATTGAAAAATTAAAACATTTTAACTGAAAACTATCAGAGCTAACTAAATTTGCATGTGTAGATTGTGGAAAATAAGAAATTAAACTATTGTTGAAAAATTGGAGGAATTTGATACGTAATAATTCACTATCTAAGATATGAAAATAAATTTGTATGATAGCCATTTTAAATTTGCATGTACATTAAGTTTGGAAAAGGTACAATTTTACAATTTCATATTTTACAGAAATAACTTTTAATTTCGTTTTACATGATACTTGTTTTCATAGTTTTGAAGTTTGGGATCAATTCTTTATGGGGTTTAAGAGTAAAATTAATATCATTTCATAAATAAAAACTTCTTTTGAGGACAAACTATTTATCCTTAAATAATAATAATCTCGCTTTATATAAATATATATTATTAATTAATATGATGCGAAAACAGCTAAGTTATACGTGATTAAGAAAAACTATTAATATTTCTTATATATTATTTAAAAAACATTATAACATTTGAGTTATAACATTTATCACCACGAGAATGATTCTTCTTTAGAGAAATATGTTGGTCAATCTAAACATATATAGTTCTCATTAAACTAACCATAAAATTAATACTAATTTACAAAACATATTGTTCATGATTTCCTGAAATAAAAGTTACGAAATTACCTAATGTGATCAATATATATATATATATATATATATATATATATATATGAAATAAGTGATTTTTAATAATAAACATTTAATAACAATTTGTGTATTACTAGCATTTTTAATTTTCTACTATTAAAATAAATTAAAAAATCACATTAATACTATCAATAAATTTAATTTTTTTGTATATATTATATTTTTAATTCTTAAAAAATGACTATAAATTATTAAAACTGTTAAAAGTCTCACACTGCAAATTTTGTGATCAATGGTTTAAGTTCCGTTACAACAAGACAAAACCGATCATAAAACCATATGAATATAAAGTCTCATTTAATAGATTTTAAGATTAATATATATATATATTTGTTTTAATAAGACCACATAAAATACATAAATTTAATTTTAATAATTTCCTTGAAAAAATATTGAGAACTTAATATTTAAATTTCATTTTTATTTATTTATTAAAATGATTATAAATTGCTAATACTATTAAAATTCACACTTTGAAAATTTATTGTCAATGGTATTAAAATATATAAATTATTTGAAAATCCTAGAAGTACGAAGCTTAAATTCATATAAAATCATATTAAAAATATACTATATATATGTTAATATTAATTAATTTAATTATATATTGTATAAAATAGATAAAAATAATTGATTTGATTTATTTACCATAAAATGCACAAGAGTACCTATTTGATTTATGTGCTCCTGGCAACTTAATTAGATACATTTAGTTACTGCCTTTGCAACTATTTAATATATATTTATTTATTTTATTTTGTTATTTGTAAAAATGTAAAATAAATAATAATTTATATATTTAATGTTTATTCCGCGCCAACCGCAGTCTTAACCTAGCTATTATCATATATTAATCCATACCCACCATCATAAAATATTTATTATGAAACATGCATCCATAGTAACATGAGTAAAATACTCTTATGTTGCTTTTGTATTAAAATTTGCGTAGCTGTTGAAAGTTTGATATTGCAAATAATCGCATATATATACACATATATGATGTGAGTGTTCATTTTTTAGTTGAGACTTGTAAGTATGAAAACAAATTGAGCTCATCTAAACGTTTTCATTTTTATATTATTGAAAAGTTTGAGTTTTTTCATTTAGTAATGTTTGGATTATAAATCAACTTTTAAAAGTTAAATAAATATTTTATTTATTAGTAATTATTTATCATAATAATTATTTGGGATAAATATTGTATTTTCGTGTAGATTAATCTATGTGTCATCATGTATCATCTTATTTTGTAACACCACTTCTAGTAGTATCTTAAATCTCTTGTTTAGTTTTTACAAATGTTTTCGATAGAAGAGCTTGCTTAGCATCGGTCACCTTGTTTTAGTAGTTTATTCACAAGCTAGATTGCATGGAAGCTTCGTCGGACGTCTGTCTGCAGCTTCAAAATTAGAATCGCAACCTTGTGGACACTCTACAAATTGATCTTTTTGTTGGTAAAACCACTTCTAGTGATACCGACTCAAAGCTCCGAAAGCTGCTCCAACATTCCCTCTTACGAAGTTATGATATCTTCAGAACACAGAAAAAACATGTTTGTGTTCAAGAGAGAAACGAGATTGCACACAATCAACTTTGCTCTGTTTCGTGAATAAAAACAAAATAACTGAAACTACTGTTTATTGAATCTGAATAACGACTTGTATATTTACATCACGGAAAAAACGTTTAAATAATATAACAACAGAAACAACTGAACAAACAAGACTTATTGTTTAGAAAGACATGACACTTCTCTAGACAATTTTAACTCTTGATGTGTAACTAACTTAATACAAACCAACATTACTAATCTTACTAACTATATGAATGCTTATGGAATAAGAAACTCAATTATAATTAACACTCCTCCTTAAGTGAGTTTCTCATTGGCTCCAAGCTTTTTTAGCAGCTCTTCAAATCTTGTTATGTACAATGGCTTGGTCTAAATATCAACAATCTGCGATTCTCGAGGACAATACTCCACTTTTGTAAGTCCTTTTTGCTCAGGCTCTGATTTAATCCATCTAAACGGAAAAATCTTGTGCTTCATCTTGAAATTCAATATCCTTCTTCCTTGAGGATCATCTATGAAACATTGATCGGCTTTAAACAAGACTCCATAACCATTTTATACCATTTGAGAAACACTTAACAGATTCCTTGCTAAGTTCGGCACTGGAAACATCTCTTTGATGATCTTCTCTCTTTGGCTTGTCATCACTTGGATATTCCCTTTCCCTGCTGCGTTTACTCGTTGACCATTCCCCACTTTTATTGGTATTTTTATACTCTTATCAAGAGTGATGAAGTATGAGACTCCTTGATCATGTGGTTAGTACATCCACTGTCAACTAACCATGTTTCATCATTTACTTTTGATGATGTTTCTTCTTCAACGACACTAAACAACATGTGACCTTCATTTTCTGAGTCATCTTTTGTTTCTTCAATACTTAGATCCGCACTCTCGGTCTTTTTATGTTTGCAGTTCTTTGATAGATGTCATGGTTTGTTACACACGAAACACTTTCTCTCATTGTTTACAACCTCTTGTGAATAGGTTCCTTGGATTTTAATTTTCTTCGACTAGCATTCACTTTCATTGTGATAGTTTCTTTTGCAAACACCACACCAGTTATCGGTCTTCTTGTGATGTTTATCTTCACTTTTGTTTCTTCCTTTTGAAACAAAATTTTCTCCATAGAACGCTCCTTCCGTGACTGTTCTTCTCGGAGACTTAAGCGCTTCTCATGCGCTTTCAAAATACCTATTAACTCTGTAACTGATAGTAAAGTTAGATCTTTAGTTTGTTCAAGGACGGCCACAATGCTATCAAACCTTTCTGGAAGTGAAAAGAGAATCTTTTATACTATCTGATAATCTGACTTCTCTTCTCCATGAATTCGATGTTGATTTACCATATCAATTAACTTCGTAGTGAAATTATTGATGCTGTCACTTTCAGTCATCTTCAAATTCCCATACTCTATTCTAAGAGACTGAAGATTAATCATTTCACTTGAGAACTCCCTTGAAACTTCATCTCTAGTGCAATCCATGCATCCTTTGAACTTGCTGTGGGAGAAATCCTTGGAAAAATAACATCTGAAACTGCTGTTTGGAGTATTTGCAGTGCCATCATATCTTTCATAACTTGATCATCTCTCTCTGGTTAATGCTGGTGCGTTTTCAAAAGACAAACTCAACGTAACTCCATTCTCGATCACATCCCAAAGCTTTCTAGTCTTTAGGATTGTCTTCGTTTTGATCTTCCAAAAATTCTATGCTTCTCCATTAAAGATTGGAACTATTTGATGTGTTTTTTTTCCCATATCTCTGTCTTTGAATTTGCCCTAGAATCAGTAGGGCTCTGATACGATGTTATGAAGTTATTATTTCTTCAGAACACAGACAAAACGTGTTTGTGTTCAAGAGAGAAACGAGATTGCACACAATCAACTTTGCTCGGTTTCGTGAATAAAAATATAATAATTGAAACTTCTATATATCGAATCTGAATAATGACTAGTATTTTTACATCACAACAACAACATTTAAATAATATAAAAAACATACACAACTGAACAAATAGGACTTTTTGTTTAAAAAGACATGACTCTTCTCTAAATAATTTTAATTCTTGATGTGTAACTAACTTAATACAAATCAACATTACTAATCTTACTAACTATATGAATGCTTATGGAATAAGAAACTTAATTATAATCAATATTCCCAACATATCAAGTACCTAAACAGCTTCTGCGACGCCATTTCGTACCAACACTCATCTATGCTTTGTCTTATCGTCGGTCTACTCTCTTTCTCTTCCGACTCCCCATCTCTTCTCTCTTTCGCGGACGCACTCAACGTCTTCCAGGTGCTTAAAATTTTACGTTTTACGTTTGATCGAGACCCATTGTTGTAATGTTCGCAACTTTGAAACAGTAGGAGTATATTTTTGCGATAGTGAGTGTAAAGTTTGTAGCTTTCAGGTTCAATATCAATCCATGAAGCTTAGAATATGATCTAATTTGATTCCTCAATGAGTATGAATTTTGAACTTAGGGCTGAAAATAGTAAGAGTAAGTTCCTGGGATAGAAGCTTGATCTTTCTGTTGGTAAAGTTTGTAGCTTTTTGGTTCAGTTTCAATCCACTATACTTAGACTATGATCTAATTTGAGTCTTCAATGAGTATGATTTTGAATTTAGGGCTCGAAATAGTATGAATAAGTTCATGGGATAAAAGCTTGATCTTTCTGTTGGTAAAGTTTGTAGCTTTTAGGTTCAGTTTCATTGGAGGTTATCTACAGTGTTATCCTCCAATTGGGTCCTCTTGCTTGCCAATTTGAATTTAGAGCTTGAAAATTTCTCTAGTAAACTTGTTGTATGAAACACTCTGTATGTGTATGAGATTAATGAGTATAAGTTTTGGATTAGGGCTTGAAACTGTTTGTGGTGAAGTTCTTGTATGAAACACTCTGTATGTGTATGAGTTTAATGGGTATAAGTTTGTGATAAAAGACTTGAAACCTTGTGATAAAAATGAGTTCATGTGTCTACTGGATGAGATTGAATCTTCCTTAATTTGCAAGATTTTTGAGAAAGACTGAATCCAGTGAATTGTAACTCTTTTGAATGATGTAGGATGCCAACAGTTTGATAAAGACAATATGTTCCATTTCACTTGTTTTGTTCTCTTCAAAGTTAAGGCGTTGGGAATCTAGTCAAAGTATACCTATTGTTCCCTCTCTCTGCTGCAATTGATGTGTAATTTGATCTCAGGGTTTTACCTATTGTAGAATAGATAAGCTTATGCTTCGTGTGTGTGTTTGCAATATCTGATATTGGGATTATATATATGTGCAGTGCTTCCTTATCTGGATGATGGATCTCTTTTCATGAAGTTTTGAAAGTCTTGCTGTGAGCTTCCTTATCTATCAATCCTTAGGAAAACAATGTCTTTGTTAATCTGTACTTTTGAGTAGAGTTTCTTCTTTTTGGGGGTCCTTATTTTGTTTTGAAACTGTAGGGTTAAGGTCCAAAACAGAGTCGCAACATTATATGTGACTTGCCAATTTTTCAAGACCTTCACTCACTCGTATATTGTTACTTTTAATACGATTAACCATTTACTAAAAGCGTTTCCCTTATTTATATATATCAGCTCTGAACTGTGAATCTTTGTCCAAGTGTAATAAGAAATATTGAGACTGATCGTATATTTGACTTTGAGGAGTTTCCAATAAAAGACGAGGTCTTGTGAAAACTCTTTGCAATTATTTTTAGTTTATGGCCTCTTGATTTGGTTATACATTTATCTTATATTTTTTATTTTAATTCGCAAACTATGCAGATTACATACATGTATTATATTGGACAATTAGAAGTCTTCAACGGGAATTTTCCTGTTGTGAGTAACTAATAGATCTTTTGTGGGTCAGGTTACAAGCCATATCTTCCGTTAGCATCATGGGAATATTCTGTTAAAACTGGAATCACTATTGTAGCTTCTTTCTCCATTATAGTATGAATGTCATTTTTACAAATTAAGTCTAATTTGTTTAAAAACAAACTTATAGAGTTTCTGGCTGGGGTGGATTGTTGGTTCTTAGCCACTATTTTGGGTGTTTTTCATGAGTTTCATACTCTATCAAATCCCCTTTTATCTACATATTCAGGTGTACTTAAACTAGCTTCCTTATGCTTTGAACTTGTCCATCAACATCACCTTTTGTTACCAAAACCTGTGAATACTTTTGTGGCAGACCCATGTGTTTGGAAGACCACTCATGTTCACTAGACTTCTTATTTTCGCCACTGCGTTTATGAGCTTCTTCTCTATCGTTATTGCATTGTTTAAGGTCAACAAAGATGTAAATGTTATTATTCAAGGTGAAGCATTCTACTAGTATGGATATGATGAAGTTTTGTTTTATATTGGTTTGATGCCAGGATATACCTGATAATGAAGGGGATAAGATCTTTGGAATCAGATCATTCTCTGTTACTCTTGGTCAGAAACGGGTAAGCTACAAAGGTTAAGAACTTCTTAGTCTCTCTGTGTTGAATTAGAATGAAAGCTAGAATTATCAATTTTCTTCTTCTTCAGCTTCATCATTGATAATATATTCGAATGATGGTAGTGTCTCTTCTTCACCATTCATTTCATCTTCTCAAAATATCAAAAATAGAAGTTAATTAGGTTTAAAGAAACATGGTACCCTAAAATATGATAATGTGAATAATTTACCATGTTCATAAGCTTCTTTTTAGCCAATTCCTACTACATATCAGAGCTTGCACATTTGTGGAAGTAGACAGCTCATGTATTTGCTAAGAACTCGCAAACCAATGGTAAAGGAGTATTTTGAAGCTACTGTTATGATAAAAATACTAAGAAGATTACAAGCCATAGCTGACAAATCGTCATATACCTATGAGTATTATCTTTTCTAAAACTGGAGAATATCCAAGCTTTGAAAGTTAGTCATATCTAGCGCAACTTCATCCATATAAACTTGGAGAACTTTCTTTTCATTCGCAACAATACTGACTTTGCGAAACGCAAAAAAATTATGTAGTTTTTTTAAAAAAAACTTAAGAAACGATTTCCTTAAGTTTCATAATTTAAAAAAAAAACGAAATAGAAGATTTAAATCATATTTCTCAAACGTTATTTTTGGTTTTCCATCACAAACATTTTGTTCATTCATCTCACGACGCTCTGTAGAAGGTGAAGTTGACTTTGATTTTTTTTGTCGTATAATTCAAACAAAGTTCTCAACATAAGACACAAGTTCTTCAAATTTGACGTGTACTCATTTTAAGCATCTCTAAACATTATTATGCAAGTATAAGCTTCATGTGGGGATCAAAGACTGATGCCATTACAAAAAAATCACTAACTTCTTCCCAATACTTATCAAACTTCTCTTTCATAAGTATCACATGTTTGGGACAATCTCATCATCGCTTTCCTCATATATTTGTATCTTCTGAGGGTCAAACCCGGGTTGGATAGGCAAAGTAACAAGTGCAATACCACTAGGCTACTTCAATTTCATTATATATATATATATACGATTTTGATTAACTTTTCCTTAAAAATTAATAAATAAATAAAAAAAATAACATAACGAGTACTCGTACCACTTCAGTTTATATGTTAATTATTTTATTTTGTAAATATATATATGATTCACATAATAAATGGGTACCCAGAACCGATCCAAAATTGGTGGTACCCGACCCGAAACCCATACTGAAACCTATTTAGTACCTATTGGATATATAATTCATTTATCCAAAAGACACGAACCCGATCAGATCTACCTAAACCCGACCCAAATTTTTGAAGTCCCAGCCCTATCTCACGCGTTTCTCATGATGTTACATACTTAAAACTCTATATTACTTTCTGCAAAGAGTCTCTAATAACCTTCAAACCATCTTGCACATGAGGTTCAATATGTTAGCTGCATATCTGAGATGGAAAAACTTACCTCCACAGAAAAAATCATCCTTCAAAAGCAGCTGAGATTTCACAATATCTTGCATCGAATCATTACTTGTAGCATTGTCTAATGTGAGAGAGATTATCTAATGAATGCTTCATTGCAACATTCATACCTAAATGAGATGGTGGGAAAACACCAAAGGTCAGTATTTTACTGTTCAACTTCCAATTTCGGTCAATGTAATGTGATTTTACACGCATATAATTCTCATGTTTCAATGATGACAACAAATCAGAAGTGAAGCTTACTCTTCCAAGAAGACTAGTCAATTTCATCTTCAATGTATATCTCTCATTTTCATAAAAATGATACAAATCTGCTTTAGTTGTGTTTCGGTAAATTATTTTGACGTCAACGACTCAGCATTCAAGTACTTCAAATAGTAAGGTAGGTCATGCTGAATTATAGTCTTAGCTACCATCTGCGTGAACACAACATGATCATACTTGCCAAACTGTAATTTGGCTTCATCATTGAGTTTCTTGATGCAAAGATTCCTTGGATAAACTTTGCGTCTATCACGATGCCTTCTCAAACCAATTGTTCCATGCGAGTGTAAGCGCAATGCATACTCATTTTTGCAATGATTGCATTTAGCTTTTTGCTTGCTATTGGATTTTTGAACCTTAGAAAATCGTCCTATACATCAGACAATGTCTATTCTCCTTTTGATTCTCCATTTCTTCCTCATCATATTCACCTTCTAAATCAAGTTGTTCCTCTTGAATCTGCTTCTTCTTTTGTGGTTGCCTTAACTCTAGATGGACCACTTTTTTATTACTAGTGCCTTGTGTCGGCTTAGAGCTCTTTCTCCCCCCTCAACAAATGGTAAATAAAACAATTTTTTGGCTTTACTCGCTTGTGAAGACAATCCAATTCCACCTAGAGATGGCAATGTTGGAATTGGACCGTGGGCCTGACTCGCAAAGGCTTGTAGCGGGGCAGTATTGGGTCTTGATATTGTAGGCTCGTAAAGTTGTGAGACTCGTGGGACAGATTTTTACAGCCATGTTCTTTGCATTGTCGCTGCGTCAGCGTCAAGCGGCTATAATTTAAATGTCAAAGACTGACAAATATAACAATAGAGAATTAAAAGGAGGTCGCGGCGGTTACTTTACAGAGTGTTACCGGTGATGTTAGTGACGATGAATAGAACATCGTTCATCGGAATTGCCTTCGTAGTCAAACGTGGGTGCCGCTGAATTATTCTCCACATCCTTAGGCCTCAAAAAACTTACAATTAGGCCTTATTTTTAACACGACGCTGACGCTGTGATCCTTTACCGAACATGACTTACAAAGGAGATAGAAATTCTTACACATTAAAAACGAGCTCCCAGTTCTGAAGATTCTTTTTCGCTTGTGACAAGTGGCTTGCCCCTACATAACAACAAAATACGTTAAATACTTAGAGCAGAGACTTTCATTAAACACAAAAACTTCAAAAAAGTTCAAAATACTTACCAACGTACATGCATGCTTGATATGTTGGTGAAGGTCCTTCGCTCCAAAAGCGAAATTGGAGCTCGAATCTTCCTCACCGGAGCACCCGCAGTTTTTGTCGGTGAAGACCTCATCGCCAAACTTATTTTACTTTGTCGATGAAACTCCGATGATGCAGATCGAAGACGTAAGTAACACAAGAACCACTGTCGGAGCTCGAAACGCCATCACTGGAGCTCTAACCATTCTCTGAATTGCCATTCTTAAACCCTCTCTCATTTTTTTCAGGTGAAGAACCGAAATAGAAGAATGTTGCGGGTACTCATTTTTCCCACAAGCTCATTCGGGCCTGTTAGAGATGGATTGCATCCCTCCACATGGCCCATCGAGTAAAAGGCCGGTCCACCAGAATCGGGCGTGTCTTAGTCGCACCCAAGTCGACGAAAGAAAGTAGCCGGCTCGGCCCATAGCCGATAGCGACAAACTGGAAATGTCGCACGACCTCAGCAAAAGCCGAGTTCGGCGTGTCGAGCTTAACTGAGCCGAGCTCAACTTTTGGCCGCATTAACCAATCGCTCGGCCCACAAGGAGGGCCCAACCTGTTAAGGGGGCAAACCACGAACTAGGGCGAACAAGGTCGGACAGAGGTTATAAAAGAGAGTGGGAGCAGGAGAGCAAAGGAGGTAGAAAACTTGGGTTTATACACTTTCCCATTTTTGGCTTAAACTTTGTTCTCTGAGATATTAGACTGTTGTTCATAACTTTCCATAAATAAACATCATTTCAAGTTATATAACATCTTCGAAGTAAGCCCACAAATCGAGCTAGATTTCCTCTTCACCTTACCATGTAGCTCAGATCTAACATTTGGAGTCCTTACTTTCCCTGAAAGCACATTGGTAATCCAATCAATCGGGAACTTGCCGAAACGCGTGCGACCAAAAGAAAACTTAATCAAATTTCAGAGGCTACCTCCCTAGACATCAAGAATACAAAGGAACTTCCTACAGAACGGATCTTGTCCAGATAAGGGAAAGCTTACTCAAATTGAACCAAAGCAACCAAAAGGGAACAACTTTGGATTAAATCGGGACGTGAATCCGAACATTACACCAACAATCTCCAGTACATAATTCAAGTAAAAAAAAGGAGGAGAGCAACAACAACAACAACAACAACAACAACAACAACACAAAGAAAAAAAATACATAACACTATAAATAACCGCCAGCCCATCTACGGCGGGGCTTCTTGATCTCCTTATTGTTGTTCGATCGGAGGTTCATCAACCGCCCCTTCAACAGTTTGAACCTGAATCTCCTCAACCAAGGAACGACTGGGCGTCTGAATAATGGCTGCAACCGAAGGGTCGATCACGTTCTCGTTTGTTCCAAATTGATTGACACCGTGAAGGGTTCAGTCGATGACAAATCGAGACTGAGTGACCAAAGGGGATAACTTGAGAAGCTCGTTCAGGATATCTCCAACTTTCGTCTCTTCCGCGCCGAGCTGAAACTCAGCCTCCATGGTGGAAAGCGAATCTAGAACGATCTAAGGAACTTGAAGCCCCTTCTGCTCCCTCAACATCTTTATGCATTCCCAAACCCCTTTGGTTTGGCTGAGGTAGAGACGCTTTTCCTTGTAAACATTCCGCTTGTCCATATACTCATTAAACCTTCAAAGCTTTTAAGGCAATTTTCGGTCATAGCGGCCACAACCCTGGATCGTTTTTGGGCCACCTCACGAATGCGAGACTCCATCAAACAATTCACTGCAATGTCCTTCGCGGTCACAATCTCCGCATTCCTACCCTCTAGTTCTTCGATCCACAAACGGGCTCTTCTAGTTCGATGGACAATTTCGCAGTTTTTACCTTCTTGGCCTTAGAGCGAGCAGCCCACTGATCCCTCTCCTCAACAGCCTTTTTGGAGACTTCGAGGAACTCAGATCCTTTCCTCTTGATGAAGGCATCTTTGCTCGTCGCATCCTTCTCATCCGCCTTCAGTTTGATCACCGTCCAGTTTAAGGCCCGATCATATTCTTGGACCAAGTGGTTCCACCGACCCTCGGAATACACGAGAAACAATAAAATAAAGTAAGATTGAGGAAGAACAATCGATCAAAATGAAAATGAAGTTACGAACTAGAAAAGCATTCTGGGCCGCATCGATGTATAGCTCGGAAAAGAGTAGGTCGCCAACATCTGGCATATCGCGAGAGCCACCCTTTACTTAACAAAGCATCTCAACGCACGCATGAGCATCGCCAACAAAAGGATTCGCCTCGTTGAAATAATGAAAGTCCATCTGGTGAGGCAACAGGGCACGAGGACGCCGCAGAACGCTTGCCCCCTTCTTAACAGTCTTCTTCGCCGATTGAGGGACAACATCATCGACGATGGGAGCATTCTCCCCCTCAGGAATCGGGGGAACCCCTCCCCTTTCTTCTTCTAACAGATCACCCAGGACGGTGCCCTCAGTTTCCTCGTGAGTTCGGGCGACTTCTTCGGTCAACTTCTTCTTCTTCCACTTCTTTAGAGGTTTCTCGTCGGAGGCGAGATCTCGCGATGATTCAGAAATTTCATTGTCTCCTTCAGCCACAGTGGCGTTTTTCTCGCTCGTTTGCTCTCCTGGTGACTGAGATCCCCCATGCGAGCGTTCAGACCTCGATCGCTTTGTGCTGCTTTTCAAGTTCCTGCAGACCTAGCCGTCTTACGACTCAACTTCTTCCGCGTTAGGGACCCCAGCCATCATAACCGTCAGAATCTATTTCTGCCTCTTTATGGCCAGCCGTTTGTGCACCCATCCCGTCCAGCACAGATAAGGGATTGACGTCCCGAAGATTGACTCCCTAGAGATCATTTTCGAGCAACAAGGTGAAATTTAGAATATCTTTCATTGTCAAACTTCTTCTTCTTTTTCTCTTTTCCTGGCCGAGCAATTCACCAGGAACAAGCTTGTGTCTTGGGCCACAAGTTTGCTCGCACGAAAGATCGGATATCCAGTCAACTGCGATCAACGAAAAACGTCAACACGAAGAAAGGAGTCCATATTAAGAAACACGCCAAGTACAAAGCAGCTACCTTTAGAGATACGTTCTTGATTCCTAAATCCGCTTGCGAGTAATGCGCGACCACTTCTCCTGACTGAGAGCTGCGATCTTTAATGTGTGCAGAATGAAGTCCTTGGGGTAGGCTTTCATACAAGGATGAGAAACTGCAAAACGACAAAATAAAAGAAGAAGGTTAAACGGTGAAGTGATCAAAATTTGCTCGATGGAATCAATCTAATCAAGCCTAGAGCTCCATCGAACGCAATATCTATCGTTCGGAGGTTCGTCAAAGGCTGCCTCGTCGCACTTCACATAGAAATACAAGCATTCCCAGTTCAGGTTTTTGTTCGGATGGCCGGTTAGGATATTCAGACCATGCCTCATCCGAAGCGAGAACAAGCCGTTCGGTTTGGCACTCATCATCTTCATCTCCTCGAAGACCCTAACACTCATCGACATATCGATCTCGGCCGCCATCACCATGAGTGCAACCGCGATATGCCAAGTTCCCACGATCATTTGGGTAATCGCCACCCCACGACGAAAACAATATGACGTTAGGATTCTCAAGATTGGAAACCAAAACTTCATGTCTTTCTGAATGAGAGACTCATATACGCACTAATAGCCCACTGGGGGAGTCCATGGTCGTTGATTATCTCTTGAGATGATGAACATGACCCATGCACAGCCACTCGCCCTCAAAATCGCTTGAACGCTCCCAACAATGGATCATGTATCCAATCAAATATCACGAAATCAGAACCTTCAAGCGGTTACCAGCGCTGGATGCGAGCTTCATTCATCTGTCGATCGTCGAAGGACAAAACTTGGGGGGGGGGGGGGGGTTCGCACGACCACAGCAAAAGCCGAGTTTGGCGTGTTGAGCTTAACTGAGCCGAGCTTGACTTTTGGCCGCATTAACCAATCGCTCGGCCCGTTAAGGGGGAGAACCAAGCACTAGGGCGAACAAGGCCAGACAAAGGTTATAAAGAGAGTGGGAGCATGAGAGCAAAGGAGGTAGAAAAGAACGGCTAGAGAACTAGGGTTTACACTTTCCCATTTTCGGTCAAATCTTTGTTCCTTGAGATATTAGACCGTTGTTCATAACTTTCCATAAATAAACATCATTTCGCGTTATATAACGTCTTCGAAGTAAGCCTACAAATAGAGCTAGATTTCCTCTTCACCTTACCGTCTAGCTCAGATCTAACAGGGCCCATCCTGGGCAAGGCTCAATTCCACTCAATCCCTTGCTCGCGAGGCCCGCAAAACTCTGGGCCTAGATTTTCAATAACAAATCCCGCCCCGCAACAATACCTATCAGACTAGGACCGAGGGAAAGTACATTAATTGTCATCACTAGGTAGATATTAAGGTTTTGTCCTCAAACATCAATAAACTGCAAAGTATTTCTCAGAATACAATCATTTAAGAATCCAAACTAATAGGAAGTTTTTCAGGCCCAATAATATGTAACAATCCGTACATACACAATTGTTCCATGACGAGTAAGAAAAAACAAAATTAGCCGTAAGGGGTCAAGTCCATTAGGCAGACGAGTAACTTATACTGTCCAAGCCTTGCTCTGAGAAGTTCACTATGTAGGCTTTTGATTAGTTTCCAAAACTCAATGTATCCTATAATAATTGAAAAATTGCTAAGAATAACACAAGTTAAGTATCACTTTGCAAAAATACCTTCAATCAAATTTAGGTTTACACTTTGGTGATTATTGTTTTGGGTTTAATGTTGAAGGGGTGAGCTTGAGTTTCTAAATGTTTTATAAATATTTAAAACAAAACAATTTAGTCTATTTTCATCATAAGTTAAAAGTATTTTTGAAAATTATCATTCATTAAGGTAAATTTGCAAAGTGATATCGAACTTGTGGTAGAATTGCAATTTTCCCATATAATTCAGTGTTAGGCGGCTTCTAGATGTTTACGTAAATGGTAAATCGGCAATTTTTTGAATTTTTTTTCAGGTTTAAGTATTCAAAAAAATCAGTTAAGATATATGTGTAATTAATATCATATTGAACGATTAATTACGTAGTCAAAATTGTAAAATATTCCTCCATTTTTAATTCATGATGCTTTAGGTTTGTGTATATAGATTATGAAAATATTTAATTTCTTATATTTTTATATAAAATCATCATTAATTATTTACTTAACCACAATTTAACTAATGATAAAATAATATAGGTAATTTTAATGGTTATATAACATTAATAAACTTACATAAAAATTGAAAACATCATGTAATTTGAAATTCTTCTACAACGTCATTTTCTCAACCCTCTAAAGCTTCATGTATTAAAAAAACGGAGTGAGTATTAATACCAATCAATAGATGATTCTACTAAATGGTGACTATTTGTTTGTTGTGTTACAGGAATTCACACGGATACATACCCATATACAGCTCTTTTAACACATGTGCGGTTTGGTTTGTTGGCGTAAATCTCCAATTTTCAAACTAATTATGTATGGTTGCATATTAGTGATGTGAAATTGAAGGTGACAAACTCAACAAAACATTTCATATGTACCAATAATTCAAAATAACCATCAACCACCAAGCAGTAATAGTGTACAATGGTAGAAGTTGATGCTAATGTTCAGAAGTTAAGTTGATGTTGTTTGGTAAGACAAAAATAAAGTTAATCTTAGAGTTTATTACAAAATTTGAGGTCAGACTAATCGTCCTTATAATCTCTTTGTGGATTAGTTGAATTTTGGCTTATACATTCCTCAACTTATTATTTCATATGTACAAACAATTCAAGATTACAATGATTGTGGTATGAAGATTTAAGCTTCTTTGGCCAGATGAAAACACGATTATGTTTTAAACTTTATTATAAATTAAGATCAGATTGATCGATGGTAATATATCTTTTTACGGAATTTGGTTGTTTATGGTTCCAAAAATCTTCAGTACCAAAAGAACATTTCAAAATAACTAATATTAAAATAGATTTCATATTCAGATTATGGAATGGGAGAAAAAGGCAATTGAAGTGCGGAAACAAAGGATAAGAAGAAAGCTAGTCCACTGAAAGTTGGAGCAAATGGACAAAAGAATGTTATGATTATTCTTCTCACATAAAAACGTTGAGAGAATATATGCGATTTGTGAATGAAACTTGTCATCATGAGCAAAAGAAATATAAAAAAATAATATTGTTTAAATGTAAAAATAGAAAAAAATCACCAATAATTAAGCAAAAGTTTCGAAAGTGAGAGTGGGCACAAAAGTGTACATGTTTGGTTACAATCAAAGAATCCAACACAAAATCAAAGTTCTCAAGATGCTCCATATAGCATATATAACCTCCTTTTTCTTAATAGCCAATAATTCTTTATAAGATAAATAAACATATTATTCCATTTGCTTTTGCTAACAATTTTTTTTTTGTTTTTCTCCTTCTGGGTCCATTGACGCACAATCTCTTTGAAGCTCCAACATACAATGAGGCTAAGGTCTAAAGCAATTAGAAATTTTTCTAGCCGAGTCACTTCAATCTATTCTAATCTTAAATTTTGTTTTAACCATCAAAGTCAATGTTTTGATGATGTATTTGCTAGAAATTCTAACATTTGATACTTATAAGAAAAATAAATGATTAAATCATTTAAACATTGGTTACTTTGATTAAATTAGATGGGTTACTAATCAACTCAAATTCCTTACCGGATCTCGACACATGAAACATTGATTGTGGTGCCAAAAATTTAGATATTATATACATATATAAAAATCCTCTAAATTAAGAATTTTGTTTTAAAAAATCTTTACTAAATATTTATATCTTCTAAAATCTCAGATCTGGCGGTGTTCAAATCATACATTATAAATTTCAGGAATCTGCAGAAGTTATGTGGAATCTACAAGCCAATAACAAAACGTGTCAAATGAAAAATAATTTATATAAAAAAATAATTTACAACCAGTCTATATAACGGTAACAACTAGATTACAGTTAACTGGTTAAATTTTAGGTGGTATGCAACTTTTACTAGTTTTGGCTAATAGTAATATATGATAGGTTCCATGTCTCCATAAACATTATGTCCCATAGGCCCTAACCAATTTGAGTTTTTAAACTTCGGATTGTATAGAATAAAATTTATAATTAACAGAAACCAAGGACGACCAATAAAAAACACAACCCACGTAAGTTAGCCAGATAACAATGTGCTTAATAAGCAAATCAGGAAAGGAAAATTTCAAAGAAATTTATTTAGAAATTATAAAAATGGGAGTAACCTTTACCTTTGGAATGGCACCTAAAGACACATATGGTTGGCAACAACCATTTCATTACTCAGCAAAACGAAAAAGAAAAGAGAACAAATTTAATTAATGGTTTTCAATAACACTTTCACTAATGTATCATTGTCGTTTTCATGAGCTTTAAATCAAATTCTTTTTAATTGACATTCTATTTCAGATTTTCAGAAGCATCTGAGTATTTTTGGACTGAACAAGCTTCGTATCATTGAAAATTCAAACAATAATAATATAAAACTATCATGTGATTCTGTTGAGAAGATCTTATAAAGTAAAATAATTAAACATGAAATGGTCAGATACATCAATATTTGGCGTACATAATACAGCCTAATGTATCTTCATTACTTGGATAGAGAATTTGGGTATTTTATATTTAACAAACATTGGGCAAACTATCTTTTGACTATAATGAGATGCGAGACAAAGCCAGTGGCCACATAATAAATTCAAGAAGAATACACATGCATCATACCACTGTCGAATTACAAATATACATACATATATATAAGAAAGATACTATATATTATAAATTTATAACAATAAAAGTAGGTCTAACAATAGAGTTGGGATAATGGTAATTGATGGATAACTTTAATATGGTGAATCCGCAGTTCGATTAGCGTTGGTCACCATGAAATTTATGGCATCCGTGAGATTCACATATTAATCGGTTGACTTTGGTCGTGTGGTTAAGTAAAAAAAAGTAGGTCTAGTGGTGTCTATCTGTAGATAGCTATAGCGGTCCCTTATTTTGTGTATACTGCCTCGGTGGATATATTGGACATGGATGTGGTGTGAGTTCTAATCCAATTAAATCCAACGGTAAACGCATAACAAATATATTAGTATAGTTATGGATCAACAAGGAATTGATGGCTACATTGCAAACTGTAAATTTTTAATCAAACTAAAGTTGTTACAAAAGGATTACTGTGACATTTTATCGTTGGCAAGTAATAAAGAAAATAGCAGTATTCTAATAGAGCTCACTATACTCCACAACTCGAATTTTACAGGTAAAACTCTTACCTCACAAAATACTAGCTCAAGTTATTATATGAAGCAATTTCGAGGTTTAAACTTACTTAGATCACACACATATATATATATATATATATATATATATATATATATATATATATATATATGCACTAAAGAAACTATGTAATAAGAATAAGTAAAGATGAAAAGCATGGTATGAATAACAATTATAATTGAAACGTGTTGTGTTATTATGCAGTCACTTATTTTTTTCAACCAACAAAATTGATCTACTAAGACATGATGGAGATAAATATCTAGTTTAAATAGATATCATAATGGAAACTGATAGGAATAAAGGTTAGGGTTTTGAAAAATAATATGGGTTTTAGTAATAAAAATCTCTCAACTAAAGATGGATCGTAAAACAACATCTCAACTAAAAATTTGACGAAAGAAACCTTCAACTTTAATTTTGGTAAAGTCTGTCATCCTCTGTCTACATTACCGTAACATAGGGTGACATACATTAGCGAAATTAAAGTTAAGGATCTAAAATGTTGAAAACTTAATTGGAGAATTTTCTTCCGATTCAAAAATAGTTGAAGAGTTTTATCACTAAAATCATTAAATAATTTAAAACGTTTACTATCACTTAGCATTGTTTAAAACTCTTATAAACAGTCTTTAAGCCTTTAAAACTATTTTCTAAATTTTTTTGCATTACTTTATCAAATTAATTTATAAAACTAATTTAGAAGTCTTAAACTAATCATCCTAAACACTATTTAAAATTTAATATAATTTATAAATATTAAATTATTTGATATTTGGCAATAGTCATATAAGAAAATTTGTATCTTCTTGCTTTACTATTTTACTTCATGTTTCCATAGTATCACTGGTAACCATGCATTATATTACCTTAACAATTAGCAAGAACTGTAAAAGCTTATAAAATCATTGTTAAATCTTATTAAACATTTGTAAAATTATTAAAATATTTACAAGCTTTATAAATCAGTTATAAAATTGATAAAATAATGTATAAGGATTTATAAAAAAAATAAAGGCTTATAGATTGATTATAAGAGTTTTGAACAATGCATAAGTTATAATAAAAGTTTTATAACATGTAATAATTTTTAGTGATAAACTCCTCAAATATTTTTGAATCAGAAGAAAACCTTTCAATTAGGTTTTTAACATTATAAACTCTCAATTCTAATTCTGGTAACGTATGTCACCCTCTATCATGGTATTTTAGACAGAGGATGACTGATGTTAAAATCATTAAATTTTTAGTTGAGAAATTGTTTTACAATCTATCTTTAGTTGTGAAGTTTTATTACTTAAAACCCAAATAATATTTAAAACCAGATAGAAGAGATATCATCCCTAAAAACTCTTTTGATCCAAAAAAGAAAGCTTATTAAACTCAATTGTGAATTGTTGTATGTTCTGACCAAGAGGCTAAAACAAGTATATATATATATATTGCTTACTAGGTTGGCTATGGTTAATAAAAGGATATAAAAATCCGTAAATTGGTGCAAATCTCGGTCTAGGAATTGATTGTGCTCAAAATCTTGGACTTGTGGACAATGCCTATTCTTGCCCACAGTCAGGAGAGGATTGGTTTCACTTCATTTCATGTCCTGGCTGAGGTCGGGGTTTTCTATCTCCTTGGACTTCTTTCATACCCCTACAAACCAGATGTATATATTCTATCACATATAGTCAAATAATATCATTTTACTTGTATATGAAACTTAAGTCAAGTGATTGATTTATGTTTAATATGAATTCAACACATACGATTTAATGGCATGAATTTAATAGTGGATTATTTGAAAAACTTTTGTTGATTGATCGAAAGGTAATATATATTAAAAAACTAAAAATTTATAGAAAGAAGATGAATTTGACAAGTACCTTTTAGCAGAGAAAGCTCTAGTTCTTGTACCGAATCACGCTCGTCTTTCTCTTTCTGTAGTTGACCCGTTTCTTTTCACTCTAAGTTGACATATTTCTTTGAACGACTTTAAGTAAATTGGGTCAAACTCTGTTTACTCGTTGGGCCTTGTTCTAGGATGTAATCCATCTACAACAATGTCTTTCAATTCATTGTGCGAGACGAAGTCAATCTTGATGTTGTAAGAACAATTTCTAAGAGTAAAGATCTCAGTGCTTGTCTTTCAAAATAATGTCGGCTTCCATCTCGACGTATTAGTAACCTTCAATCCAGGTAACAAGGAACCATTTAAAACCCGATTTAAATTGCTCATATTGTTTGAAATCATAAATCAAATTTTGGTTTACTCCACCGTTTTAGGATTCCTAGACCTAGTGATGGTGTCGCCTCATTTACTGCAACATATTCTTATAAATAGATAATTAAGGTATCATTTTTCAATTCTTCTTCGTAATCAAAGGTAGATGATCTCAATTGTCTGCCTTTCTTTAGTCGCTTTTAACTCTTATTTTCCAATCTGTCACTGTAGAGTAGTAAAATTTATCTTCGTTGCATCGAGTTTTTCATCTGTTCTTTCGGAAATAATGGTTCGATCTGTAGATTCTCTAGGAAATAGAAGGAGAAGGTTACTTCTCCAAGTCCAGACCCATACTCATTCTGAAGCTCAAGTCGAGTCACCGATTTGACGAGGATCCATTAAAGTTCCCTAAGAGATAATGTCGGGTCAAGCTTTGATCAGCTTCAGCTGGTACGTCATGCCAAAGAGGTACTCAGGGCAGACGGGGATGGTCAAAATAAAGCAATCGACCATATGGAAGAAGCTTCTATTTTGAACTATGATCGAGAGAGTGTCAGAGAAGATATCCAGCATTTCTCGCACAATAAGGTATATCCAGTATGCAACAACCAAAGGGTGCAGTTTTTTTTACCAACATAGCTTTCTAAATCCGATTTTAGTCTCTCAAACATCGCATGACTGAATTGGCAGGACATCAAGTCGACATGATCGAATTTTGCAAGTGTTACAGAACTCCAAAAAAAAAATTGGCATCTCTTTTTGTTTCATGTTTATCATTCCTCATCCCGATCAACATCTTTGTCTAATAACATCTCATTCTAGCAGACGTGACATCGCACTATCACAACTGATGACTGGATCAATTAGGGTTGATGTGGCATTGATGGTTATATTTATACGAAGAACGATTGTATTTATACGAAGATGAGGTCTGAGGATAACATCCTTACCGGCCATCCTTCCAAAACCTATGATTAGTTTTTTACATTAAATCAACCAAATAGCCTTTATTGGACCTTCAGTTGATCCTTGGGTGTTGTGGAGTCCGCAAATCGCTAGATAAATAACGTCGTGTCTATATTCAGCAATGAGAATTCTTTTGTTATGACTTTAAAATTCTATTAGTCTTACAATTATGACTGTAATTTAACATCTTGGATTCATACATGATAACTTCTTTTACATATATAAGTTTTTGAAATAAAAATCTGAAACTTGTAAATATTTTACACTAAAACTTAGAAACACAATAAAAATAAAACCTACGAAGTATGATTCCTAAAAAGTTAACTGTCAAATTAAAAACATTCACTTCCTAACGTTTTTCAAGTGATTAAAAAGATTTTTATGTGATATTTTTGTTGGCGGCTTTTTTTTGTTGGCGACTTTACATGTGTAAGTGTGAAGCCAACGGCCCTCGAAAAATACAAGCCCAAGTCAAAAAACAGACTCAAAGTTCACAATGACAGTTCATCATCATCCTCAACATAGAGCTTCGCTAGCTGTGTATACGGAAATGAGAAAGCTCAAAACGACAAAGACTGAGACTCTCCTTCACAATAGATTTAATTCCCTCTTATCTCTAATTGTTGTGTAATTATCTTTATAGTTGTATAAGCTAGACTATCTAGAAACTTCCACGAGGACTATATATATATATATATGTTTATCCTCTTCTTGTAAATTCCAACTTGAAAGCATTATTACAGTCCAAATCTCTGTTCATGCAACTATTTTATGGTATCAGAGCCACTGTAAAACTTAACAAGTAACAATGGCGGATCCTGTCAACCCATATACCCGTTTCTCAATAATGTTCATGTGCTCAGTTCTGTCACTCTAAAGCTCCCAGACATCAATTATCTTCTTTGGAAGACCTAGTTCAAGTATCTCCTGTCAAGCCAGAAGCTTTTGGGGTTTATTAATGGTGGCGTTCCAGTTCCATCATCTAACATCACAGTGGTTCAAGACAATGTCAGAGTTGAAGAACCTAACCCTCAGTATGAAGTCTGGTATGCTATGACCAACTAGTTCGGACATGGCTATTTGGTACACTATCTAAAGAGGTAATTGGATCTGTTCACACACTCCAAACCTCCCGTTATGTATGGCTTTCACTGGCTGAAAACTTCAACAAGAGCTCTTTGTCCCGTGATTTTTCCCTTCGTCGCAGCTTCTAGCTTCTCACCAAAAATGACAAAGCTTTATCAGTCTACTGCCGCAAGTTCAAGATCATTTGTGACAGCTTTAGTGCGATTGGAAAACCGGTTGAGGAGTCTATGAAGATCTTTGGATTTATCAATGGGTTAAGTCGTGAGTATGACCCCATTACAACTGTGATACAGAGCTCCCTCACCAAGTTTCCAACTCCAACATTCAATGATGTTGCTTCATAAGTAAAAGGCTTTGATGTCAAGCTTCATTTCTACAATGACGATACATCAATGACTGCTCATATGGCCTACAATACGCAGAAAGAATGGTTTCCTCGGGCCTTTAAGCATCATGCTCCAACATACAACCCGAATCACATAGAACGTGGCAGGTCTGGGGCTTTTCGTGGTAGAGGTGGATACTCTTCTCATGGTTGTGGGTTCTCTCAGCATCAGTCAAATTCCACTCCAGGCGACAGACCGGTCTATCAAATATATGGGAGGACTGGACACACAGCTCGTAAGTGCTACAACATGTTTGATAGCAACTATCAACCTGGTGAAGCATTTGCCTCTATGAGAATGACTGGTGGTTCTGGAAGGGAGTGGTATCCAGACTCAGGAGCTTCTGATCATGTTGTTGCATCTACGCAACTCCTTCAAGAATTGCATCCTTACACATGAAATGATGCAGTTATGGTGGGTAATGGAGCTTACATGCCGATAACACAAGTTGGGTCTACTACAATCGCCTCCAAGTCATGTAGAATATCTCTAAATGAAGTCTCAATTTGTCCTGACATTAAAAATTCCTTGCTATCAGTCTCTAAACTGTGTGAAGACTATCTTTGTGGAGTATTTTTTATGCTAATAAGGTATGTATAATTGATCTGCTCAAGCATAAAGTGGTGACCAAAAGACCACAAAGTAAGGGCATGTATATGTTGAAGAATGATCAGGTTGAGCTTCACTTTTCCAATCACCAAGTTGCAGCATCAGAAGCAATATGACACCACCGGTTAGGACACCAAACAAAGAGTTATTCAACACCTTAAAGTCAGCAAGGAAATTATCATAAATAAGAGCAGATCTTCTACCATTTGTGAGCCTTTACAGATGGAGAAATCAAGTAGTTTACAGTTTCTATCTTCACATTCTCAAGTTTCTAGTCCACAACATAGAATCCATTGTGACCATTGGGGACCTTACTACTGTTTCAAACCAAAGTTTCAGATTCTATGCTATCTTTGTAGATGAGTACTCTAGATTTTCATTGTTGTATCCACTTAGAAATAAATCAGAGTTCTTCTCAGTTTTGTTGCATTACAAAAGTTTTTTGAAAATCAACTATTAACAAACAGTAAGTAATTCCAAAGTGATGGAGGAGGAGAATTTATAAACTTGAGAATGAAGAAGCATCTAATGGATTATGAAATACAACATAGGATATCAAGTCCCTATACTCCGCAACAGAATGGACTAGCAGAAAGAAGACATCATCACCTCATTGAACTTGCGATGTCTATGCTGTTCTACAGCCATCTACCTCTACACTAATGGGTAGAAGCCTTCTTATCAGCCAACTACAACGGTAACATGCTTCTGTTTGTGGTCTTGGAGCATCAGAGTCCATTCCATTAATTGTATGGTACTAAACCTGATTACTCTGCCTTACGTGTTGTGGGTTCTGCATGTTATCCATGTCTTCGCTGTTATCTAGTCACAAGCTTGAACCAAAATCTTTATAGTGTGTGTTCTTGGTTTATAACTCTCAATACAAGGCTTATCGATGCTTGTACCCACCCACAAGTAAAGTCTATATCTTTAGACATGTGGTGTTTGATGAAGAATGCTTACCGTTCAAGGAGAAGTATCAATCATTTTCCCCTAAATATGAAACCTCTCTACTCAAGGCTTGGCAACTCGCTACTGCTCAACCTGAGAACAAACATGTGACAGAGAAATCACTCGTAACTTCTTTTTCTAACGTTACTCCCTCAAGCAGAACAACAACAACAAGATGCAGAGGAAAATGTTCTCTAACAACCTAATCATATAATAGAAAATAATGTTGAAGATCATGGTGCTGCACTGGTTGCAAATGTTGAACAAGAAGCAGCTCTCTCATCCAATGAA
Organism: Moricandia moricandioides; assembly: GCA_905132885.1. NCBI lineage: Eukaryota > Viridiplantae > Streptophyta > Magnoliopsida > Brassicales > Brassicaceae > Moricandia > Moricandia moricandioides. The sequence continues at coordinate 32,165 of CAJHQQ010002736.1, forward strand.
GACTCGAGGAAAAGCAGGCGTATGTAAACCGCCTAGGTATATTCTGCTTGCTCCTCGGTACTCTACATAGATACCTAAAACTATTGAGGCTGCAATGAAGCATCAAGGCTGGGATGGTGAAGTATCAACATAGATGGATAAAATCCATATGCTTAACACATTGGAGTTAGTTGAGCTAACTTCAGATATGAACACTGTCAGCAGTTGATGGGTGTTTACTGTCAAACTAAATCCTGATGGTACAGTTAAATCTCTGTGTCCTCGGCTTGTGGCAAAAGGATTTGAGCAAGATTTAGAGACTTTCAGTCCCGTTGTACAATCCACTACAATACGCCTGATGCTTGATGTTGTTACAGCCAAAACCTGGCCAATCAAACAGTTGGATGTGCCTAGTGCCTTTTTACATGGAGAGTTGTCTGAATTGGTGTACATGTACCAACCACCAGGGTTCGTTGATTCAAAGAAACCCAATCACGTTTGTCACCTCACAAAAGTTATATACAGGACACTTTCAGTAATTTTTTTTTTACTTTTGGTTTTCTTCGCAGTAAGTATGATCCATCATTATTAAGATATCATCATCATAATAAGACCCTAGTTCTACTTCTATATGTAGACGATATCCTGCTCACAAACACTGATCATGCTCTAAAACGTCTCATCTTCAAGCTTTGAACAATATGTTTCTCATGAAGGATCTTGTCACTCCAGGTATTTTATTGGCCTAGAGATGGTCTTTCACTCAGATGATATCTTCCTTCACCAACAAGCATATGTCAACGACATCTTGCATCAAGCTTCGACGTTGGAATGGAACCCAAAGCCCACTCATCTACCTCAGAAAATTGAGACTTACAACTATGAGTCTTTCCTAGAGCCTACGTATTTTCAAGCTTAGCAGGTAAGCTTCATTACCTTACTGTAACAAGGCTTGATATACAGTTTATAGTTAATTTTGTGTGTCAAAGAATGCATCTCCCTACGATGAATGATTTTGGTTTGTTAAAAAAATTTATTTGGTATCTAAAAGGAACGCAAAGCTTAGGTCTACAAATTAAGAGAAGCTCGAGTTGAACTCTATATGCATACTGTGATAGTGACTGGTCATGGTGCAAAGAGACAAGGCACTCAACAGTAGGCTTATGCACTCTTATTGGTCCAAATTTGATATATTGTTCTGCTAAAAGGCAACCCACAGTTTTTCGCGTTCAACCGAAGCTGAGTATAGGGCGTTAATTGCGACTACTCGAGAAACAACTTGGATCTCTTTTATTCTTCGAGATCTAGGAGTCTCTCAGCTGAAGTCAACATGTTTATTATGTGATACTCTTTCCATTGTTTATCCAAACACCAACTTGGGTTTGCACAATATAAGTACGCACTTTGACATTGATTACCATTATATTCGTGAGCAAGTTGCTCTGGGTTTGGTTGAAACACATCACATTCTAGCAGCTCTACAGCTAGCTGATATATTCACAAGTTTGAGGGAGGATGTAAGTGTGAAGCCAATGGCCCTCAACAATTCAGGCCCAAATTACAAAACAAACTCAAAGTCCTCAGCGACTGTTCATCATTATCCTTAACGTAGAGCTTTGCTAGTTGTTTGTACGGAAAAAGAAAAACTTAAGACGATAAATATTGAGATGCTCCTTCACAATATATTTGATTCTTTTTTATCTCTAATTCCTCTGTAATTATCTTTAGAATTGTATAGGCTAGAGTAGCTAGAAAGTTCCAAGAAGGCTATATATATAACCTCTTTTTGTAAGTTTTAAGTTGAAAGCATTATTATAGTCTAAATCTCTGTTCTTGCAACTTCTTTAACATGCACGGTATAATGGTATTATCAATTATGATATTAAAAGATTCGTATATACTTTGTACTCTTGGGATATTTGATTTGCTAAAGTTGTACTCTTCGAACATACTGTAAGAATATGATAAAAGTAAATTCAGCTGCCACCAATATCTGCAGTTATTTTACATAGTATTTAATTGTGAAAAAAAACGAGGTAGCTCAAAGTTAATATTTGGATTTAACCGAACTTAGTGGCCAGTTCTCTTTTGGTCAAAACATCAAATATGAAATCTAATACAAGTCAAAATAAATCGGGCGGTTTAATAAGATTACATAGGTTCATGACTTCAGGTAATTGATTTTGGATAGTTCAGATTATGATTATTAAGTTTCACTGAAACTACGCATGGTCGTTGATACGCATTAAGTTTATTAAGAGTTTATGTTTATAAAAGGAATAATTTTAAATCTAAAAATACCCTTCTCATAAAAAAGAGTTTTGTGGATACAGTTTAGATTTCGGATACCCATTTATGAAATCAAAAAAAATCAAAATCCAAAATTACCTATACAGAACATAAATTTGAAAATCTATGATAAAATATAAAAAATACATATTAAACTGAGTATTTGAATGATTTGTTCATATTTTTATATTTGTTTTAAGAACTCACTGAGATTTTTGAGTATGGAAACTCTGGAATTGGTAGGATCATTTTGACTTTTGAAGTTTTTGGTTTTTTCTAGGTATCAATTAGGGCTTAGGTTCGGTTTTGGTAAAATTCAAAATTCAAAATACTGTAAAAAAAGACTCATTCACATATTTATATTGGTCGGTTTAGTTCATGTTCATTTTTGGGTTTATTGGGATTGGATTTTCAGGTTTTTTTACTTATCCTAACTGAAACTAGTACATAATTCAATTCGACTAGATTATCTGAAACTAAAATTAAATTATTTATATTTTCAAATATAGTTAAATTTAGATAATTCAGTTAAATCTGTGCAGGACTGGACCTGAGATTTTATGGGTTTTAAGAGATTTAATAAAACTTTAAAAAAACATTTTTACATATTTGGGAGCTTATACCTATATAATTTTTAGCTATGCTTAAGACCGGTCATGAATCTGTGTCTAAGAAATAATTAATACATTAAAACAATTGTTTATTCCAATAATTTTTACTTGGTTCTTTTTCACCAAACTCAATTGGTTTCAAAGTTGTTTGGTTGGATTTGGTGTGCTAATCAACTCTTAATACATTTATTAACAATTAAGTAAAAGGATTCACTTAAATGAAGTCGAAAGTCTGAAAGTCTGTGGATGTTTTATCTAATCTATTTTCTTAAAAAATACATATATTTTTAATATTTCTTAGTTTTTTATGGGAGTTTATATTATATTATGAGATATTAGTTTCAATTTTCTCTCTACAGTTGGACACTGTAATATCTCATGTTGATTTGGAAATAAAGAATACAAATAACTATATTATGGTGGTCTAATGGTTTCCACCGGATGAAAAGACGTATTTTCGGTCTAGGCCAGAGATCGATTTCCCTCTAATATGAAATTATTAGCTCTACTTTTGGCTGGACAATTTGGGTTTCTAACTCCCACGTAAAATAATTAGACTTAATTGTCGTCGATGGACTGGTCCATAGAAACATGATTAGTTGGGTTTCGGCATGGATACCTCTTATATTTTGATCAAAGAAAAAGAATATGAAGACAGAAAGAGAGTAAGACCCTCCTATCACCAAATAATAAAATGTGAAAATTTTTAAAATGTAGTATTTGCTTTTCTCACCAACTAATCTTCTACTAGATAAATAAAAGTTTTATTGATTGTACTAAATATATTCCGCGACTTTTCTAACCAAGATAATTAATCTTTTTGTCAGGGGATGAGTAACAACTCCACTCCCTAAGGCATGGGATGGTGGTTGACTATGCAGTCAACTATCTTTCCATACTTCAATTTGTTCTCCATCCCCAACCAGCCATTTCATTCCTCTTCTAATAAACTAATGGTGACGGTTACAAGAATGGCGGGGAAGTGAACAGTACCCAACGACATTTAGGGATTGATGTAGACCCATCGGGCAGGGATAATCATTCAGGTCCTGGGAGAGGTGCTTTAGCAACTCGACTGAAAGAAGAGGAGAGGTGGCGACCATTTTCAAGAACCAAATAGACTGAACTGAGGGAAGCCCTATGATTCACTGAAACGATGGGTTCCTCACAACTAAAAGCAACTAGCTGGCTTGCTCATGCAACCTATTATTCCCATGCAAAATACTTTACCAAACATAACTTGATGTAGAATAGGAATAAGTATGAAGGAAGTTACTATTCCTAAAGTATTTAGCCTTAAAGATCTGAGCCAAGAAGGATGCAAGATTCTCCATCCATGCTTTGCTAGCAATGCCTTATTAAATTGCTCCATATCCCTTATTCATAATCCACCGTTTTGGAGACTATAATCTTTTCCATCTAATCCAATGAATTTTATATATATCTTGCATCGATGACCACCAAAATCTTCGCATACTAGTTGTTAGAAGAAAGAGCCTATTTCAACACGAACTTTATGTGTCGTGTCGTTTTCTTCACGGATATTGTACTAGTGCGTATTTCATCATGAACTTATAAAAATTTAAAAATGCTATATGAACTCTCAAAATCGTGCCTATATATATGTTGACCGTCAATGGTGTTAGTCAACCATTAATTTCTCAAAATGACATCGTTTTTTTATAAATTAATGGTTGACTAACACTATTGACGACCAACATATATATATAGGTACGATTTTGAGAGTTCATATATGATTTTACGCATTATTACAAAGTTTGTGAAGAAAAAAAAACATGACGCGTAAAGTTCATGTTGAAATAAACATTTTTCTCTTAGTTGTCATATCTTTAATTATACTCTTTGGCAGAATAAAAGAAGACATAGTATAGGTAGAGCATAGATTAAAGCCTTTAACATAACCTCTTTTCCGGCTTGAGACAGAAACTTATTAAATCAACTATCTATCTTATTCTTAATTTGTTGTTTGATATACTCAAAGGCATCTTTCTTTTGTGACCAATTTTTCCAGAAAACCTAAGTACTTCTTAGAGCCTCCTATTCTAAATATTCATGTTTTTCTTATTAATGTTTTTGAAAGGCAGAAATAATACCTTTTAAAAAAGTGATAGTCGATTTGGTGTACTACCAAGGTTTGGCTCGTCCAGGAGGAGTAGAAAGAGACAGGAGGAGAGGCACAATCTTCTTAGGTCGATAGTGACAACTCAACTCCCTTTCTTATGCACCCATGTGACTTTTCTCTCCATAATTCAAATCAGTCTCTCTTATTTAAATTCAAACTGGTTTCCTTGAATTCTTGGAGGTTGCCAATATCCCTTAAGCTTTCCCACTTTTTTCTTATCTTGCAAGATAAGTTAGGTCAAGATGATTGCTTGTGGAGTAGGTTTGTACAGACATAACCAAATTGGCTTCTCTTGATGAACTCTCCTTTGATCATGAACTAACTCCTTTCCTCTGGTTATTCTCTTCTTTATTTCAACACTCTCCCTCAAGCTTGACCATAAGAGATCCTTGGGAAAACTTGGAACTAAGAGTACTTGCCTCGTTAAAACTCTAAGTATAGAAAACCTCTTGGGATAAAACCATACTTGGGAAAAAAGAGTGCAACTACTTCAGCCTAGAGATTGGTTATGGGTTTATGAGTCTTATGATAAAGTTTAGGGACTCATAAACCTTGGATCATGGAATTTTTACAATGTCAAGCATGCATCAATGTCTTCCTTGCTTCACACTCAAAACTGCTTGGAACTCTCCATGTGGATGGTTCTTTGTCTCCCCTTTTCTTCTGACATCCAGCCATCATCAAAGGGTTTGATACGCGACCAGACTCTTCACAAGAGTTCCAAGTACCTGATTCAAACAATGCACACACACTTCCATAAATTCTCAAGGGGCAAACCTATTCAAACAAGAATAAGTATAACTTTAGGTACTTCCCTTGCATAAGAAGATTGAAATTGGCTACTCATATTAACACCCCCTTCAAGCTTGACCTAATAATGAGAGTATGTGGTCAAGCTTGGAAGATGATAGCCAATGATCATGACCAATGCCTTGAGACCACAGCCCTATTTTCTCTTGAGTGTACTTCTTTTCCACCCTTTTGGCATCAGGTAAGTCACTTCTAAGCATTCTCTCCACTGCTTCATTCGTCCTCTCAACCATCTTAGGAGTTAAGACATAAGAATTAAAGGACATAATCAGTGTCCAAAGTGTCGATGGGAAGTGGGAAATCTCCATGGTCAGGAGTATGCATCTTGTGCAGGCTCTGATCAACATGGGCAGTCTGTCAACAAATACTAAGACAAACATCAATAGACAATAAGAGATCAGATCATGGGTTTTCACCAATTCTGATATTTAAAACACATTTCAAACAAGCAATGGACAATATCTTCATGACTCTATCCTAGCAGCACTCTTTGAATCCTAATTAACTAGACTAAGCATTCAGGAAACAACATAATCAATTTTCCTAAGGATAGAAGCAAGACTATTCTTTCAAGACCGCTTAACATCAAGACAATTTAACAACCTTAGTCAGATTCTGAACAAGATTGTGAGAATAGAGATTTAAGTAACCAGGTAATTAGAGAGTAGAGAATAATGTAACCAGAGTATTATTAGCCAGAGAATGGGAGGATGATGGAGAATAAATAACCTGAGAATAAAAAATAGAGAATTTTCTCAAGAGTTTGAATAGATAGAGTTTTGCTCTGTTTTCTTGAGTTTTGCGGAAGTATTAACAGCCAGGAGCATCCAACACTCATCAATAATTGGTGCTTAGTATCTAAAACACAATGAACAATTGGACAATCAATTTATTCATTGATCTTAGATAATGTGCCACTGGAATGATTCATAAACTAATTTGTTCTAAGGCTTCCAACAAGAGAACCATCAGAATAACACATGAACAAGTATTTCATGTGGCTTAGACAACAATGAAACCGATAGATCAAAACAGTTTATCCAATGGTCAAAGAGTGCTCCATTAAGAGAAAATTATTATCTAATGGATAAAACATAATGGTGAAACATTTCAATCCTTTCTCTTTCAGGCTTGAATTCAAGATACTAACAAGTATTGACCAAGCTTACACTATAATAGAGTGGGAGAGAAAGGATTTATTCAAAAGTAGAGAGAAAAGAGGTGAGTTTGATTCCAAAGAAGAGCAACAAGACTCTGATACCATGTTGGAATTCATGAATGTTTGTCTCAAGTAAGGAGAGATTCATTCAACTTGTAATTGAATCCCCTTCAACCATACAACAAGAACTCACCATTCAAAGGAAGAGACAACTAACTTGGGGTTGAATCCTCATACACAACTTACTATATAACCAAGAGTCCTAGATAATAAACTGGTTATATGAATCATAAACTCTCTAGTATGAATTTAATCCTTGAGAATTAACGCAACATTTAGAGTTTGTGTATTTAGATGAATGTGATTTAGAAGCAGTAAGCTAGAATTTAAGACAATTAATAAAGAAGATTTTAGAGTGAGTTTGACAAGTATTAGGCTACCTTACGAGAGAAAGAGATAAGAAAGCCTCTTAACCATAATACTCAACTCCTTATATTGTGAATATTTTTTAGACACAAGCAAGGGATAGAGAGCACACAAAATTAGAGAGAGAAACTTGTATCTATTCAGTTCAGATGTTACAAGTGATGGAGAAACCTTTAAGTAGGCAATACACATGATTAAACAATTACTAAAACATAGAAACATAAACAAAAGATTATGTAGGGAATGAGGAGAAGCCAAAGGGGATACAACCAAGGTCTGGCTCATTCAGAAAGAGTAGAAAGGGACACGAGGAGAGGCTTAATCTCCTTAGCTTGGTAGTGACAGCCCAGCTCCCTTTCTTATGCACCCATGTGACTTTTCTCTCCACAATACAAACCAGCCTCTTTTTTTCTTTTAAATTCAAACTGGTTTCATTGACTTCTTGGAAGTTGCCAATGTCCGTTAAGCTTTCCCACTCTTTTCTTATCTTGCAAGGCAATTTAGGTTAAGATGATTGCTTGTGGAGCAAGTCTGTACGGACATAACCAAATTGGCTTCTTTTGATGAACTCTTTTTTGATCATGAACTAACTTTTTTCTTCTGGTTATTCTCTTCTTTATTTCAACAAACGAGTTATCATCAAACAAAATATGAGATACCGGAGGTCCTCCCCTAAAAGCTCTGTAACCATGGATCTGATTTCTTCGAATGCATTGTTTTATTAAGTTTTACATACCATCATGACAAATGGTATACAAATATGGGGATATGAGATCTCCTTGACGTATCCCTCTCAACGGGTATATTGTTTGGGATGGTTTACCATTTAGGAGAACTTAATAAGACACAATTGATGAATCCACTCACACCGCTTAACACTGAATTACATTCTCCTTATCACTAAATCTAAAAATAATATCGTTTATACTAATTATATTTTTTTATAAACAATCTCAGTTATATTAGTTATACACATATGAGTTTATAATTGATTAATTTATATGGAATACCATATTTATTTTGTTATTACATACTATAATATTTTTATATGTAATTATATTAATTAGAATTGTAATGAATTATATGACATGATAAAATAACATTTAACAACTTATCTTAAATAAGTAATACACAACTGTTTTAATTGTTTCGTTTATTCAAATTTTTATAAAACAAACAAATAAATAAAAGAATAGAAAAATAAAAAGTGAAGAAAGAAATACAAAAAAAACATGAGAAAAAGAAAAAAAAAAAGAAAGAAAAGAAGGAAAGAAGAAAACAAAAGATAGAAAAGGTGGAGGAAGAAGACACATGCGAAAGAAAATAAAAACGACAACTGTTTTTTTCTGTTTTTTATTTTATATTTATTTTTGAATTAATTCATCAAGAATATAACAATAATTTAATAGAAAGTGATCCATTTAGATTACAATGGGTTGTTTGAGATTATGTCTCTCCGTAAAAGGCCATATGAGATTCATCTCCTATTATCATACGCTATGTGGTCTTTTTTGCTGACTCAAGAACATCCAGTGGGTCAAAATCTAATCGACTAATTTTCAAGAGTTTACCGATATCAAACATATCCAATACTCAAGAATCAGATATCTATGTTGGTTACACAAGTAAATTTGAATTTGGTAGATTTTAAATCTGGAGTGTTTAGCACTTTTCCAAACTCATCTTACCACTAGACTAGATATGCTTATGTGGTTTTATGTGGTCTTTATGAAACCAAAAGATGGGAGGAAAGAGCTTAAAGTAATATTTAAAGTTCAAATTATGTCTTTCATCTCAATGATGGCCCATCGTCAGTTAGACTTAGTTCTATTTTGCCCTATCTGTCTCTCTTAGGCCAACCTTTGCACACACAAACACACATACACGTATGTTATATATTGTATACTATCTATCCAAATGCATTCTGGTTTTATGTTAATTTGCTTTTTTATATGTTTCCCCCATAAAATAGACTAAAAGTCAACGAAAGTTTGTCTCAATTTTTTTTGGACAAAAAAAGTTTTGTCGTAAACAATAATAATAAATTTAGTTTCATAACTGAGAAGTTTTGGGGACGTAGGTTAATTATAAAAAGTGTTAACAGTTTAATTAGATATATTAACTTTATAGTAATACGTAAGATTATAACTATTTTTCAATTGATTTTTTTTGTGCCATTTTAATTATATTAATAAACAATTTATTGTAGGTAGGCTCTCAAGTGGGTTCACATCACACATCACACATCACGAGATTCAGTGGATTTAGATTTGTTATCACAGAAGCTGTAGGAGTACCACGGATCCACATATAGCTTTTCTTCTTTTTCTTCACGTCTGTGATTTTTGGTAGTGGACCGTACAGGTGGCGAGACTTGATTGGATGTAACTGTCCCTAACCAACGTAAATGACAGATCCTTAAAAGCTTAGTTATTTAGTAGTAACGGTCCCGTTAAATTTCAGATAATTTAAAAATCCTTACACGAGAATCAAGGAAATTTGACGCTCGTTTCGTATTAACTGTTAACGGTCGTTAGATTCTCTAACAGTAAAAATAAGTTGTAGTAATAATAATGTCTGCCAATTCTCATTGAACATGTAAGAAAATGGTAAAACCGTACATGTAATAATTCTTATAAATTATAAGAGTATAATTAATCAGACATTAATTTTAAAAAGATATCTACTATTTACCAATAGTAATGAGATAAACAGTAAAACAGTTTTCTTCAACAAAAAAATATACTTAAAAAATAGAAAATCAAATACAAAAATAACAAATTAAATGATATGTTAGCGAGTAAAATTTCCTAAAATTTCCTATGTTAATTAAACATTATTATTGCTTGTGATACTTTTACCTACATTATGAATTTATATGCCACTCTAACACATTCATATAAAATGAAGAAACAAATCTAAAATGATTTTTTGGTTATTATTATTTATTTATTAATTTTTATAAATTATACACTTTCTGTTTCATTTTAACTAATGTTTTAAGATTATTGTTTGTTTCATTTTAAGTGATGTTTTCAAATTTCTAAATAAAAAAATGTAGTTAAAAGTATAAGACTATTTGTATTTACATTATGATTTTATTGGTTGAATTAGATGTAGTTATTGTTGTATATATGCAAACGAGATAAACTGGATAAAAATTAATAATTTTAATTGATGTGTAAAAGCTTTAAAAATCAATTATTTTCAAATTGAATGAATATCAAATATAACTTGTAGTAAAACTGAAGATAAATTGATAAGAATAATATAATTTAAGTATCACTTTACAAAGATACCTTCAATCAAAAATATATTAACATTTGGGTTTACACTTTATTGATTATTATTTTGGGTTTAATGTTAAAGGGGTGAAGTTGAGTTTCTAAATGTTTTATAAATATTCAAAAACATAATTTAGTTTATTTCATCATAATTTAAATGTATTTTTAAAAATTATCATTTATTAAAGGTAAATTTGCAAAGTGATATAAAATTTGTGGTTGAATTGCAATTTACTCATATTTAAAAGGGATTTTTTATATTTAGATGTATGAAGGGATGATCTGTATCTGTGACACACTAGTAGGGTGACTGAATGGTTTGCATAGTCTAAATTACTCACCAAATTTTCTAGTAATTTTAAAACGTGATACTATTTTAACTGATCAGCTAAAATGGTTTGAAAAATCTATTTATGGGAAGAATCGATCCACAACCTCATTCTACGACTCGAGAACAAATTGATATATTACTTTGAATTTATTTAATATATTTCGAAAAATATTATAAGCACACTACTGAGCACTGACAAAAGTGAGACCAATAATTTACATACATATACTGGAGTAAACTATATTTATAATATGAATTTGAAATTCTTGATCCAGAGCTGATGGTTGTTTGAAGAATTCATGAACAATATGAGAAGTAGCAACAAAAATGAAAATAAATACAAAATAAAGCATATCCGGAAAGAGGGTCTATTGGTCGGCTACACCTCTCATTACGAATTAGTCTGACCCATTACATAAGTTCAGAATATCCCAAATTAATAAAAAAGGACCAGCTTGTCAATGACCTTTTGGCAAGTAAAACTGTAAAAGCACTTGGACATGTCCAAACTTGAGAACATTGGTTTTTAACCAACCCGGTTTAGTCCGTAATGTCTCAAGCACGTGGTTTAGTCAAAATCTTAGCATAGGTTAAATTTCTTGAAACACTGACATCTAATTAAAACCAAAGTGGCAAATTAAGAAAAAAAGTAGTTAGTGTCCATTGTCCACGCTAGGGATAGAGAAAAATCAATACCATAATCATACGTACACTTAAATATTTTTAACTCTTGGTTATTTTTATTGAATTTATCTTTTTCGGTTTTAGTAAGAAAAGAAAACGTCTTCATGAAAATAGAACTAAAGTTACGTAGATGAGGTGCATTATTGGGGGACCCAGCATGATCAAAAGTCAATACCTCCTAGCGATGTTGATAAATAAAATGATCTTGAAATAATTTTCGTTAATTTTAAAAGTAAAAAAAAATATATTCACAACATGTGAATCGTTCCAGCAATTGCTGACCTTGCCATGAGGCAGATTTGAAGAGCCATTGCTTCGTTACCATCCTTTAAAGCCATAATCATGAAACTATGATTTTAGGACTGCAAATCACATTTTGTGAATTTATTAATTCATTATAAATATAGCTAGCCAACGTCATTCTAAGTAATTTTATCTCCAACCCATACTGTCCACATTCTCTGAGATTAAATCCATCTCTATATATATATATTTTTTTTTTTGAAAACATCATTTTTTAATAGGACACTGATATAAATATATGTGGAACACAAATCAGAACTAACATTCTTAAGAAAAAAATAGTATCATGAAAAATTCAAATCAACCAATCTAACATATCTTATCAATTAATTTATCTTTGTATCTAAGTACTATCAAAGAGAAGAGCGAACAAATTTAACTGATCTATGTCGAAATGTCTGGATTTTTTTGTAAAATAAATAAATATTTTATATTTTGTATCAAAATCTCTTTTATTATTATAAAAACAAAACTCTACAACTATTCAAAACTATACCAATTCTCAAATCATGTCACATACACATATACATATAATATTACAATAGTATACATGCATTCATTTATATGCTTCATATTCTATTTCTTTTATTAACTAAGGGTGCAGGCATATCGACATTCGACCGACTAATCTTCTGAGATTTACCCATTGATGACAAGCAAGCCTAGATACCAGACGGTCCTTACATTATTAAGATTAGAAGCAAAATAAAAAAAATGGTCACATCTATACTATTAAAATAGAAGTCATGACTTATTTTATTTGTGATTTTTTTTAGTTGTATTATCACTTAGAAATTGATAAATATATTTCTTTAAGATTAATAATATAAAATCTATACTACTAAAATAGAAGTTATGACTTTTTATGTGTGATTTTTTTAGTTGGAACATCCTTTAGGAATTGATAAATGTATTTTCTTAAGATTAATAATATAAAATATGTGTAACTACCTTAACCATAAAATCTTCTGATATCTTTTCAATTTAAATTAATATATATATTAAAAAAATTCTAAAAAAATTTCCAAAAAAAGAAAACTTAACAAGATCTCAATTTTAAAAATTTATGTAAATATTCCCAATAATTTTGTAATTATAAAAAATATGTATTCAATTATCGTTTATTAAATGAAAAATAAAAATCTATCATATTTTTATTCATTTTATTATCATTATATATCATATTAAAAATTAGTATACTGAATTGAATATGATAAAATTACGTTAAATTGATATACTAATAAATTTTTCTTTTCAAAAATATAATATATTAGCAAAATGGGTTAACACACTATACTATATATATATATATATATATACAAACTAAATATTTTAAAATTTTCTATATAAAAAAATATTTTATCTAGCATAAATAAACACAAACAATGATAAAATGTAATCTATAAATTTGAAGTGCGGATAAAATTATATATATTTTAAAATATGTTGTTTTATGTATATATTGATTCATTTAATAATCAAATTCAAATCTAATACGAAAAATATATAGTAAGAAGCGACAAATACATGTAATGGTTTAAAATACGTGATTAATTATGACATATAATCTATAAAATTATTGTATTTAAAATATTTATATAAATTTTTTAAAAGATTTAAGTTAAAATATATGTCACTAATAATATAGAATAAATATTTATAAATACATAAATGAATACAAACATTCGCGCGGTGTCAAAATTTAGTTATTATTAAAAAACTGTTAAACTATCATGTGACTTTAAGGACTCAAACCTGGACAGAGCAAGTGAGGTTTTATTTCATAGAAATGAACCACTAGGTTATGGATACTCATAAAATTTTTGTGGCTGATTTTATATTTATTTAAAGGCGGTTGGAAGCATGAGCTTCATCTGCTTGGTCCAAAGACCAGTTTTACTGCCTGTTCTACATGGAATTTATAAACACATTATCTAGCCATACGAGGAGTAGTCATATGAGGAATTAATAATTTCATAAGAAAAGAGAATTGATTCCTTGCCAGGACAACATAATAACTTCTCATCTAGTAGAAACTACTAGGTTATGGACACAAATGTTTTTGATGATTGGTATGTAAATGTGATTACGTACATAACAAAAAGACATTTTATGCTATGTGTCTACATATAGAAAAACAAGATCTAACGGACGATGCTTATAAATTGCCAAAAATGTAAGAATCTTTAAAACCATAGGTTAAGTTACATAATATGGATCTCGCTGTAATGGAATGTACTAATCGAAGGATCTAAACCTCATGGTCAAAATACTAAAATCCAAAATTTTAAACTCTTTTTGTTGTTATAATGTTAAATTTGGCATATTATCATAAGTTTGAGTTAATTATGGGATTTCTCATTAATATTACAGCTTCGTAAATTACCCTTTTCTAGAGGTTCCAAAAATCAGAACAAGAAATCAGTTTTCTTTTTGTAATATTTAGATTTTAAACCACAAAACACAGTGTGCACCAAAAAAAAAAAACCACAAAACACAGAGAGTATATAGTACCTGATTCTAATTATATAAAGCCAGATATTTAAAGTCTTAAGTAAATCAACAAACCGTTGATGAACACCGAATCATAATCAACGGTTGAAAAAAAATAAAATGAAAAAAAATAAAAGGGTGTAAATTAGAGCGTCTGGTACGGGACCCACATGAGGCCAAAACGGTGTAGAAGACCGTCGTTTTGAATGGTATAAAAAAAGGGAGAGACGTTTCTGCTTTGCAAACATAAGCTCGTCTTTCACCTACATCATATATTTCTCTCTGGTGAAACGACAGAGAGAGACGCCGTTTTGGATATCTGTGTGTGAGAGAGAAAGTAGAGAGAGATGTCAGGTCTCGAGGATATCAAGAACGAGACTGTTGATCTGGTATCTATACTTCATCTCTATCTTTATCACTTAAATATCGATTTTTTTTTTTTTTGGAATTGTTTTTTGTGGTTATCATCATCATCATCATCATCATGCACACAAAGTGTTCGATGATTTTCTTGAATGAAAATAGATCTGTTTCCTCGCATGATTCTACTTCAAATGGATCCGAGTATTTTCATAGTTTTTTTTTATCTTTCCAAATTAATTATTTTGTTTTCATGGAAATAGATCAGAAAATAAATGAGATTTATAATTACAGAAACTCGTTTTAAGCTTTTTTTAGGGTATTAACTAAAAACAGTTCATCAATGAAAAAGTAGATCTACCCAAAGCTATACACATGTAGCAAAAAATAAAATAAAAGTTTCTTTAGTGGTGGAGTTAAGCTAAAGTCTTTTTATACACCAAAAAGTTGATTTTAAAAAGAAAAAAAAATTGATTTTGCTTGTGAATAGTTTTTTTTTCTCTTAACATCTCTTTAAAAGATAGCGTCTTTGCTGTAAAAGCAGGTCCTAATTAGTTTTTTAATTATAAAGGAATACTTATTAATTTGTTTTGTTTTGGTTATTATTAGAGTTTTAGGATTTGATGATGTACCTTTCCGTAGTACGTTGTTTTTTTATAAAACGTCTTTTGTCTTTTAGCAAAACGTTATTATTCAACGCACGCAAACTTGTGAATTTGCCTCGTGAATTGTAAAAAAAAAAATCATTTTTCTTTTTCTATGAATTTGTTGACTGAAATACCCTTAACCGGACCTTGGCTTTCACGCCGGAAAGTAGCCACCTTTCATGGAGGGAATCACGCAGCGCGTGTGTTACACGTCCCCTTACACGTGCCTTGTTAGTACTAGTGGTGGTGGTGGTGGTGGTCCTCCTCCACTGCAAGATTCTTTTTACCTTTCATTGTCAGTAACTTGAGTCAACTCCACTTCTCTGAGTCGCCGAGTTAGATCGTTTCGAGTTTTGTTTTGTATGAAACTGTATAAAAGTTTTGATCTTTTTGTTTTGTTTTGTATAAAGCTTAAAGTTTTGATCTTTTTGTTTTGTTTGGTTGGATTCTCAGGAAAAGATTCCGATAGAGGAAGTTTTCCAGCAGCTAAAATGTACAAGAGAAGGGTTGACGACACAGGAAGGAGAAGAAAGGATTCAGATATTTGGACCCAACAAGCTCGAGGAGAAGAAGGTTTTGACTTAAACCATTCTTGTTTGCCTTTGTGAATTTTTGAGTACTCACGAGGTTGGTTGACTGTTTTCATTAAAAAAATAAACAGGAAAGCAAGATTCTGAAGTTTCTGGGGTTCATGTGGAATCCGCTTTCATGGGTTATGGAAGCTGCGGCTATCATGGCTATTGCTTTGGCCAATGGTGATGGCAGACCTCCGGATTGGCAAGACTTTGTTGGTATCATCTGTCTGCTTGTTATCAACTCCACTATCAGTTTCATTGAAGAAAACAATGCTGGAAACGCTGCAGCTGCTCTCATGGCTGGTCTTGCTCCTAAAACCAAGGTAATGTGTAGCCTAATGCTGTGACGTTTCCACATGTGTCTAGAGCTGAAATTAATTTGTTTTCTTTTGTTGTTGTGATGTTTCTGGTTTTCAGGTTCTCAGGGATGGAAAGTGGAGTGAGCAAGAAGCTGCTATTCTTGTCCCAGGTGATATTGTTAGCATTAAACTTGGAGACATCATCCCAGCCGATGCCCGTCTTCTAGAAGGTGATCCTTTAAAGGTTGATCAGTCTGCTCTAACTGGTGAGTCCCTTCCTGTGACCAAGCACCCGGGTCAAGAAGTTTTCTCTGGCTCAACTTGTAAACAAGGAGAAATCGAAGCGGTTGTTATAGCTACAGGAGTTCACACCTTCTTTGGTAAAGCTGCTCACCTTGTGGACAGCACTAACCAAGTTGGTCACTTCCAGAAAGTTCTTACATCCATTGGAAACTTCTGTATCTGTTCTATTGCTATTGGTATCGTGATTGAAATAATCGTCATGTACCCTATTCAAAGAAGGAAGTACAGAGATGGAATTGACAATCTGTTGGTCCTCTTGATCGGTGGTATCCCCATTGCTATGCCAACGGTCTTGTCCGTGACTATGGCTATCGGGTCTCACAGGTTGTCTCAGCAAGGTGCCATCACCAAACGTATGACTGCCATAGAGGAAATGGCAGGAATGGATGTCCTATGCAGTGACAAAACAGGAACACTAACCCTCAATAAATTGAGTGTGGACAAGAACTTGGTTGAGGTTTTCTGCAAGGGTGTGGAGAAAGACCAAGTCCTACTATTTGCAGCCATGGCTTCTAGGATTGAGAACCAGGATGCTATCGATGCAGCCATGGTTGGAATGCTTGCGGATCCAAAAGAGGTATAACTCTTCTCGGTTTGAATTACTTATGTAGTTTAGTGAGCATTCAAGTAAACAAGTTCTTATGTTTTCACTTGGATTTTTGTAGGCACGAGCTGGTATCAGGGAGGTTCACTTCCTTCCATTCAACCCTGTGGACAAGAGAACTGCTTTGACTTACATCGACTCTGATGGTAACTGGCACAGAGTCAGCAAAGGTGCTCCCGAGCAGGTAATGAATCTTCAACTTTTCTTATGCGAATATTAGTTTCTTCCTTCGTTGGGTCTACTAATTCGATTTTTCCACAGATCCTCGACCTTGCCAATGCGAGGCCTGACCTTAGGAAGAAGGTTTTCGGTTGTATGGACAAGTACGCTGAGCGCGGTCTCAGGTCACTGGCAGTTGCTCGTCAGGTACTTATTTACCAGTGACCTTATGTTTTCAGACTTTGTTTTGCCTTTTTTTTGCATGGAAACAAATGTTCAGCTGTTTGTTCTTATTCCGTTTTAGGTGGTCCCCGAAAAAACAAAAGAAAGCCCTGGTGGACCTTGGGAATTTGTTGGCTTGTTGCCTCTTTTTGACCCTCCAAGACACGACAGTGCTGAAACCATTCGCAGGGCTTTGAATCTTGGTGTTAACGTTAAGATGATCACCGGTAACTATACTTATTCATCATTTTCTATTCACGAATCCATGGCTATGTAGATTCTTTTTCCTAACTTGCGCTCTATCTACGTTGCCAGGTGACCAACTTGCTATTGGTAAGGAAACCGGTCGTAGGCTTGGAATGGGAACCAACATGTATCCATCGGCGGCTCTTCTTGGTACTGACAAGGACTCCAACATTGCATCCATTCCTGTTGAGGAATTGATCGAGAAGGCTGATGGATTTGCTGGCGTTTTTCCAGGTTATAACTTGCTTTCGATCTTAAACCTCACCATATGTTTCATTAGAAACGGTTTTCTTATATTGATCCAAGCTGCTTATGCTTCTTATTGCAGAGCACAAATATGAAATTGTGAAAAAGCTGCAAGAGAGGAAACATATTGTTGGGATGACTGGTGATGGTGTCAACGATGCCCCTGCATTGAAGAAAGCTGACATTGGTATTGCTGTGGCTGATGCTACAGATGCTGCTCGTGGTGCCTCAGATATCGTTCTCACTGAACCTGGATTGAGTGTCATCATCAGTGCAGTGCTCACTAGCAGAGCTATCTTCCAGAGAATGAAGAACTACACCGTACGCATTCTCTTAATTTTCTTCTTACATTATGCTCACTATTTGTGTTCGTTTGCACCATATCTAATCTCTTTTTTTTTCCTGCTTATGACAGATTTATGCAGTGTCAATCACAATCCGTATTGTGGTAAGTAGACACTCCATATAGATATCTATCTCTTGTTAGCATGGTCTTTATTTCTTTTGCGTACTGATCATATTGTGTTATGATTTGGGCAGTTTGGTTTCATGCTTATTGCTCTGATATGGGAATTTGACTTCTCAGCATTCATGGTTCTGATTATTGCCATCCTTAATGACGGTGAGCAAATGACTTTACTTTACTATATAGCCTCCTAATACTTTATCTGCTACGTCCTATACCTTATGGTATTGTTCGTTGCTATCTTTTAGGAACCATCATGACTATCTCAAAGGATAGAGTCAAGCCATCTCCGACACCTGATAGCTGGAAGCTCAAAGAAATTTTCGCCACTGGAATTGTGCTGGGAGGTTACCAAGCCGTTATGAGTGTTGTTTTCTTCTGGGCGATTCACAAGACCGACTTTTTCTCGGTAATCTTCAACACTTCTTTTTCCTTTTGTGTGTAAAGGTGCTTCAGGGATTATCTAGATAAATATTGTCTAGGAAACTAAAATTCACTTGATAACATGCAGGACAAGTTTGGTGTGAGGTCAATCAGGGACAACAACGATGAGCTAATGGGTGCTGTGTACCTACAAGTTAGTATCATCAGTCAAGCGCTTATCTTCGTCACGAGGTCAAGGAGCTGGTCATTCGTTGAACGTCCTGGGGCACTTCTGATGATTGCATTCGTCATTGCACAACTTGTAAGAACATCAAATACCCTTAGCTTCCTGAACTCTAGAAAAGAAACTCATTGAGATTCATCTCACTCTTGAATCTATTCTTCCCAAAATGCAGGTTGCGACTTTGATTGCAGTGTATGCCGACTGGACATTCGCAAAGGTGAAGGGTATCGGTTGGGGATGGGCTGGTGTGATTTGGATTTACAGCATTGTCACATACTTCCCACAAGATCTTTTGAAGTTTGCCATTCGATACATCTTGAGTGGAAAAGCTTGGACTAGCTTGTTTGACAACAGGGTACACACAACTTGCTCTCTCTCATCGTTTATTACATCCAGATGGTAAAATCTTATGCTAATTGCTTCTGCTGTTACTTTAAACAGACTGCTTTCACGACCAAGAAGGATTACGGTATTGGAGAAAGAGAAGCTCAATGGGCACAAGCTCAAAGGACACTTCATGGTCTTCAGCCAAAAGAAGAGGTCAACATCTTCCCAGAGAAAGGAGGTTACAGAGAGCTATCTGAGATCGCCGAGCAAGCTAAGAGAAGGGCCGAGATAGCAAGGTAAGTCTACTTTGATTAAATCGATCTCAACTTGGAAGAAACTGGAGTTTGCTTGATTCTCATTTGTGAATGCTTTGTCTGTTGTGACAGGCTTAGGGAGCTTCACACACTGAAGGGACATGTTGAATCAGTCGCAAAGCTTAAGGGCTTGGACATCGATACAGCTGGACATCACTACACTGTGTAGTTGCAGTTGCACAAACATTACCAAAACCAACCCATCTTAACTCCACTTCATCGTTTTTTTCATCTCAAGTCACAATAGAGGGAAGAGAACTCTGTGTATTGCCATAACTCTTCCCAAAACCTCGTTTTATTGTTAGTCATTTGTTCCCTAAAACATCTACTCTGAGCTTAAGAAACAAGTCTTTTCTGCCTTGGTGGTTTGTCACTTCGGCTACAACCTGTTTTAATGGCTTAATATGAGCTTCTTACTCTCTTGTTTCAGGTTATGTTTGTTTGATCAGTTCCATCTCGAGTCTAATATTTGAATCATATTATTAACTCTCATTCAAAAATTTAAACGTTCATATATGCTCTGATGTTTACAAAGATCAAGATGCCTGTGACATACATTGGGGCTGTAGTGACTTTGGTTGGATAAGTCAATAATGATTTCAAGAATCAAGACACGTGAGTAGATATGGATGATGACCTTCGGATTAGGGCTGGGACTCTAACCGATATTTGAATCCGTACCCAAAACCGATCCGGAAAACCCGAACCGAAATCTGAACAGAAATAGTAAAATATCTGAAAAAGTATTGAATTAGAAGATATTGGATATTCGAACCCAAACGGATAATATTCGAACCTGAACGGATAATACCCGAACCCGAATAAATACCCAAAAATAAAACATATGTATAATTAACCATATATTTTTAGTTTATATATTTTTAGTTTAGTTCTCTCATTTTTTTTTTATTATGTTGCTAACATCATTAATATCATTTCCATATACAAAAAATGTGTATGACTTGGAATCCGACAAATTCCAATAACATTTTAACATATTCTCAAATTTTTTCGGTTGAATACATTCAGCTGTATATTTTATCTTTTGTATTTATGTTATGGTTTGTTTATAAGAATTTAGTTGACAGACTTATCATGTGATTTTGTTGGATTCTAAATCCAACACACATTTGGGCTATTGGAAAGATGATGATGGTATTAGTAATATAAATATAATGATGTTACCATGTGAATTATATAGTTTGTGCAGTTCTCAATACATTATTTTGTCTAGAAATATAAACATGTGATGATGTATCATTTTTGTAACTGAATTATTTTTCTTTTATTTGATTCGTGTAGTATAGTCACTATGATCTAGGAAGTTGATGAAAGATGATGATGAGGATATGAAACGAATATGTTACCCGTATACAAAATACAACAATGCACCGACTATTGAAAAGTCTGTCGGTGTTATCAAACTTATTAAAACAGGATTACATTTTGTATTTAACTTTTAATCAGGTATTATATTATTAAATATGATTAATAATATAATTACTAAAACTAAAGTAATTATAAAAAAAAATATACTAATATTTATATTTTCAAAAACATAACAATTAATCTTGTGTACAATACAAAATATTAGCTCCCACATTTTTTTAAATAATTTCTATTAATCTCTATCAAATTATTTGATGAATCAAATAATTAATTAAAACACTTAAATAATTTTTTGAAAAATTGAAAATAAGTATTACTAATTTTTGTTGCAGGTTTTATTTTCAGCTGTTACAGATTTATATACTACAAAATAGTTTCATCTAATATGAAATCAATTAAATCAATAGATTATTTTCTTTATATTTTCATCACTAAATTTTTATTTATTTACTATTAAATATTTTTATTAGATTAAATAATTTATATAAATAAAATATTAAAATCAATAAATTTTCATAAAATAAATTTTACAAAATTTTTATCAAAATAGATATCACACAAGTAACTAAATAATTAGAAAAACTTTATCAAAAAATTATAATGAAAAGATTAGAAATAATGAAAAAGTAAAGTAATACTTTATATAATTTTGATGTTTAATATAAATAAAAAATAATATCATTATATATTTCAAATATTAATAAAAAAATTAAATTTTAAAATTTTAAATTTAAATTTTATTAAATATATTTCTTTGTTTTAAGAGCGGGAAATCAGAATCCAATATGAAATTAATAATTAACATTCTAGAGGAAAAGGAAATCAAGACAAAACAAAAGATTTGGGACGCACATGCTGTTTTGGATGCATCAAAATCGATAACAACTTCAAATCAATATCTGTAAACATAAAAAATAAATGTATAAATTTTCATTGACCACACTTTCACATATTTAAATTAACTACATTTTTTTTAAAAAAAACTTAGCTATATTAAAAGAGAAGTATCATCTTTATCTACTATAAAATAATCATACTAAGTTCATAAAGTCAGTTATATTTTTGATTATTTATATTAGTTTAACTAATATAAATAATTTCTAAAAAGGTCTAAATAATTATAAGAGTACTAATAACAAATCTATTTTTAACTTTAAATGTAAATTTTGTTTTTAGTAATAACAGAATGTGTTGAGAAAAATCTAACAAATTTTTTTATTTTAAATAATTTTTTTTAATTAATGCACTGATTAATTTCGTAATTATTAGTATATTATTATTATTAATTTTAAATAAATTTTTTATTTTAAAAAGAATAAAATCATATGCTAACTTTATCAATTTTATAATTACAGTCTATATTATATTAAAATAGAAGTAATAAATGAATTACATATGAAAATTATATCAAAATGATAAACTAATATTTTGAAAAATACTTTCATTTAAATAAATAAAAGATCATTCCCTATTTAAAGTGATTAAAATATCATTCGCCCTTTACAAGGATTAAAAATCATAAATTATATAATAATTTTTTACAAAAAAAAATTGTTAACATGTGTTAAATTTTTATATTTTGAACTATATATTATTTTATTTTTTTTAAAATGACAGAAATATATTATCTAAAAATGATTATACATAAAATATAATATAAAAATTATATATTTATAAAATGAAAGGTTATCCGCGCTGGTAATATGTTGAATATTTTAAGAATAAAATTTTAAAATAATTTATAAAATACATATGGCACAATGTATAGTTAGGCAACTTGACATATTTAATATAGTTATAAAAAATTATATTAAATTAAATTTATATTAAACACAAATAGGATTATAAAAATTACAAACTAAAAAATTAAATTTCTCCAAAAAATTAAAACAAAAAATATAGCCGCCCTTTGAAAGGGCGAGTCAAAATATCTAATCTATTAAAACTGAAGTACAAATAAAAAATAACCCTTGATTTTACCTAATATTTACAAGAAATACCATTGATGCTATCCTTGCATCCAAACATCTAAACATTGATTAAAAAAAAGAAAAAATAAATTTGGGCTAAGCCCATTAACAACATTTATTATTGAAATTTGAGATTTCATACAAAAATGTATATGTGTTTATATATATATATATATACAGAATTAAATTAATTTTATTTTTTATTCATATTCATATAAGCTAACCAACTATATTTGAACTATAAAAAAGCTAATAATGTCAATAATTTTCGATATAATTTGAACTTATTCATTTAAAATAACAAAATCATGTAATTTTCCGTAACAATTTAGTAACTAAAATACATACTAATATTTATTATAAATGATTATATATACAAACAAATACAATCTATTATTCATTTGTACGATATATCTAATAAGAATAATTTATGTAATTTATAAATTTAAATTTTTTAATCACCATATAATACATATAAACAGTTATGTCTAGGACATATCGAATTTCTGAGATATTTTAGGATATATGGATTCGGATATGCATTCATCGGATTCGTAAAATTGTTATCTCGATCTGGATATTCGGGGTTAGGATATTCAGACTAAAATCCGAATACACGCGGATATTTGGACATGTTTTTGTAATTAAAAACCTAAATATTAATCATCTATTAGTCTATTTAAAATTATTATTTTAAAAAACTTTAAAAGCATTCAAATTCAAATTTAAAATTAAAATTTTAGTTATTTTATATAAAAGTATATATAATATACATAGATAACTATAATTAAATTTTAAATATTTAATATCCAGATCCAGATATTCAGACCTAAATTTTACTATCTGAATTCGTACTTGGATGAGTCGAATCCGTAAAATCACTATCAGGATCCCCGAATATCTATTTTTTGAAGCGGATGGAATCCCAGATCGGATAACGGATATCGAATATTAAGTTTCATTCATATATACAGTTATATTAAACAAATTGCTTAAAATATTTGACATTTATAAAAATAACATCCGCGCGGGCGCGCGGGTCAAATGCTAGTAGTTTAAATTAAAACAGAAAACCAACAATGTTTATAAAAACACTAATTAAAAAAAGAGATAAAGAGCAAAATAGACTTAAAAAAAATCTTGTCCACAAAATAGCACTCAAGGAGAAAAATGATCAAAATAAACTTTATCAAAATGTGTAAATATACATTTACAACCTTTAGATTAATTAATCTAAATTTATGGTTTAGATCTATTGGGTGAAGTTTTGGAGGTGAAGTTTAAAATTAAAAAAAAAAAAAAAATTTTAAAAATTTTAAAATAAAAACTTCAAAATATCTATTTGAAAGATTTGCCATTAAAAAAATAAATGATATTTTCTTGAGAAACAGATTAAAGAGAGCAAAGAAAGGTTTAATGATATTTTCTTGAGAAACTGATTGACGAGAGCAAAGAAAGGTTTAGCCTCAAGGAAACATATGTTAAAGTTTTTGATAATAAATATAATATATGTAAAAAAGAGCAAAAATCATTTTAATACAAGTTCATTCTCTTGAGAATCAAGAAAATGTTTCAAACCTTTTTGTTTGATTTGAAGGACAAAGCATGTGAACCAATTAATTATATAATATTCAGAAAGGGTTATCTTAAACAAGGGATTTTAGAACAACCATCTGCATTTCAAGACATACGATGTAGCTTCCTATCTCACTCAACATCTCCTCCATATTCATCTCTTCTCCACCTGGCAAAAGCTTTTGCAATTCCTTCAATCTCTTCTTGATCTCTGCTTCTTCTCCTTCTCCTTCACCGTCTTGTTTATGCCTAGCTCTTTCTATAATCTTGGAAGTGTATCTAGGATCTTCATCAGGGGAAGATAACAGCTTGTGTTGCAAGAAATGGCTCCACGCGAATTCTTGAGCAGACAAAGCCAAAGCCATATCTACTTCATGTTTCACCGTTTGTGAAGAGGGTTTGTTCATGTTGATCTTCTTGAGAGCTGGAACCAAGTGACTTGCGTATTTTCTTGCGAAGACTACCTTTGGGTTCTTGTTTGGTTGGATAGAAAAGACTCGTTTTCTCTTGTTTATTATTTGCCTCTCCATATGAGAATTAGTTTTCTTCGTAGTGATTCTACAAAGGAAACATTTAAATATATAGCAAAACTCAGGATATGGGAGAGAGAGATCCTACGATTGTGCATAAGGATGGTTTGATGATGTGGATGAAAGGAGAAATCCTAGAGGTGGACTCATGTGATATTTGACACAATCACACTTTATAAAGTTATTTCTTTGGATATTATAGATGAGTCAGTATGTTTGAAAATTATACTTAGTATGTAAAAATCTATTTTATATAAATGAAGATGATTAAATCAAAATTATGGTACTATATGTTGGCAACTACTCTAGTAAGTATTTCATCGGTTTTTTAAAGATAAATGTTTGTTTTTAAAAAGTTGTTTTAATGTTTTCTAATTGTTTTTTTAATTTAATACAATAAATTATTAAATTCACAAAATTACTTGATTTTTTTTGAATTACTATTGGTTTAGTTATTGCAAACTGATATTCATATTTATATTTAAAATTTGGATATAAAACTTTGGAAACATGTCTAAAAAACATGAAAAGTCTGTTAATATGAAACGAACTGGATAAAATTTTGATAAAATTTTGTAAATTATTATACAACTTGGAAACTTTTTTCTTTAGAGCATTTTCAGTCTCATTCCATAATTTACTGCAAAATGAAATGAAAAATAGAGTACTGGGAGTAATCACTTTTTTATTTCTTTATTACTCAATTTTTCACTTCATTTTGCAGTAAATTATGGAGTGAGGTTGGAGATACTCTTAGCCACTACATATTTTGCAAATCTTTAACAGGAAAAATCTTTCACATTGACAACCAAGTTTAACATGCAAGATTTTTATTATAGTTATAGCATTTAGAAAAATAGATTATTTAGAGAATGTTACTCAATATAAAAGTCTTATAAATGTAACAAATAGAAGATAACTAGTTTAAATAACAACAGCAATAACAAAGATATATAGGATATTAGAAAGTTAATTGATGGATAATGAGATTAGTGAGAGGAGAAAAAGGACATAAAGAACACATGGAGTCACATGGAAAATCTCTAAATTTGGATGCATCATACTTACCCTTAAAGAGAGGAGGCTTGGGTTCCCTCTTTACCATGTGGCTTCATTGCCATAATATGAAGACAGCAACACTCAAAACCCCACTTCCTATTAATACCTTCACATGTCCCTCTCTCTCTCAACACATCCACTCCACACACTTGTATAGTACTATAGTAGT
>CAJHQQ010002737.1:0-58681 GCA_905132885.1 Moricandia moricandioides
ATGGAAGTCTTCCGGAAGACTTCATGGAAGTCATCCGGGAAGACTTCATGGAAGACTTACGGAAGACTTCGAATGGCTTCCATTAAGTCTTCCGGATGACTTCCACTAAGTCTTCCGGATGACTTCCATGAAGTCTTCCGGATGACTACCATGAAGTCTTCCGGATGACTACCATGAACACTTACGAATGACTTCCATGAAAACTTACGGGTGATTTCCATGAAGATTTACGGCAGACTTCCGGGAGACTTACGGACAAATGGGTCAACTTGAGGTCGGAAAGGAAAGAAATAGAGGAAGAAGTCAAGGGGAGAAACGAACGAACGGTTTCAGATCTAAAATCAAGAGGAACCGGTAGCCGGAAGAGATTCGTCGGAAATCGTCACAGTAATCGCCTTAGAAGAAGAGGCTAGGGTTTTCACCAATTTTTTTCTTTTTCTGAAACACCGAAAAGTGAAAAAAAAACAGTTACAAACTACTATTTATATGTACGGTAAATTATCAGGTTAGGTTAAATATATTTTGGTTTTTCCGGTTAATTTCAAATTGAAGGTAAATTAAGTTCGAGTTTGGTTTGGAAGACTTCTTGAGAAGTCTTCTCGGAGTCTTCCGTGAAGTCTTCCTTGAAGTCTTCTACTGCATTATATGTTAGAAGACATCCCGGGAAGTCTTTCGAAACCCTAAATCAATTAACTAACCAAAAAACACTTCCTTAAACATAAAATAAACTTAGAAAGTGTTTAAAATCATCTTATTAGAGGATCAGTAACACATCTTCGTCAAATTTTAAAAAAAAAGTTAAGAAGATAGATTTCAAAATCTACGCCTAAAACTACCTAAAATACTATCACATATGTTACTAAACCCTAAACCAATGAATACCATGACTCATTCTACATTAATTCATCTAGGTTGAAAACAATTCAATTTTAGTTGATATAAATTTACATTATCTACAAATGTTTGTGGTTACATGATTTCTATTTTTCCTCTATATAAATATTTTTTATGAATTTTATAAATTATTTTTAGGATTTATTGTTTGAGAAGACTTCTAGAGAAGTCTTCCGGAGAATACGTACATGGAAGTCTTCTTAGAGAAGACTTTCGAAAGACTACTGGACGATTCATGGAAGACGTACGGAAGACTTCTTAAAGAAGACTTCTAGAGAAATCTTATGGAGGAGACTTACAGGGAAGTCTTCTTGTAGAAGACTTCTCAGGCGAAAAAGTTATTTTGGTAAAATTGAATACAGTTTTTTTGTTTGCTCACAAGGAGTTTATTGTATTTTCACTAGCCTATTGAGTTATTTTTGCATTTGATTGAATTTGGGTTACACTTTTGCATTTGAAATCAAGTTTTGAGTCATTTTTAGCAATTTTCCCCACATTTCAGCAACATATTGGTTGGTGCTAAAGCTTAAATCAACTGATATATACTATTTTTTACTTCTATGTGTTACTCATACAACAAGACTAACCTTGCGTTTATACCAAAACCGTCAACAAATGCATGATGTAGGTTTGATGGGTAACGTCCAAACCTTGCATGTAGTCTCACCTCTCCCGGACCGTTATTGATGTTCACGTTTTTCTCTATAAAACAGTTGGCTTATGATCTAAAAAAAATGTGAGGAAAAATTCTCTCTACTATATGTTTTACTTTAATTCTTATTTAGAATTACTTTTTATTAGGCCATTCATACTAAAAGCTGGTGTAGTCTAAACCAGCATAACCACAAAGTTACTACTAGAAGTAATATATATTGGTGACATAAATATTCAAATAATAAAAAGAGATCATTTTATTTCATTAATATATACTCCCTCTGTTACAAAAGGATACAAATTTTAGAAAAAAAAATTGTTTCAAAATGATGTATATTTTATCTTTTCAATTCATTTTTGTCAACTAATAATGAAAAATTGTGATTTTCAAAAATATTAATTACATTTTTTGAAGTCTTATTGGTTTAGAAATATAAGAAATATAAAAGTACAAAAAACTGTGCATTATTAATGAAGTTTTAATGTGTTTTATTAAAAAGTGTGAAAAACCTAAAATATGTATTATTTTGAAACAGAGGGAGTATATCAAAACTTAAAGTATTGATGTTTTCATCAATGCTGACTGATTAAGAAATACAATAAGTGTGAAGGTCCGGATTCACATGTCCCTTATTTTAATAACTAAAAAATCCAGTTTTCATACATAAATATGTACCAAAAATTAATTTTATTTTGTTATTCAAAATTAAATATTAATAAATAAATTGAAGAAGTTCTAAAACTATCCTTTTTTTTTCAGTTACATTTTTTTACTATTTAGTTAAAATCACAAATACATTTTAAAAGCTAAATATGTTATTGTTCTAGAAACCATAAAATGAAGCTTGATCTATTTTTTATTGATTCGGTTATTTCTTCTTAATCAATTCTATAATTAGATCCATGCTATATATATTGTTAAATATGTAAATTTTCTAATTATTAGATGTGTATGTATTTGTGGCCTAAGTTATGATTCTATAAATAAACTTCGTGACGAGTGGATGGATACACATAAACCATTACAAGATCTTAGTCTTAACTCTAATATCACATATTTCATAAATTCATGTCAATTATCCTTTCAATTTATCATTATTCTTTATCCTTTTAATTGTCACCTTTTTCTCCTCTCCTTTCTTCTCATACTTTAACGCGTCTATAATCCATGATTAATTGTGTTCGAAAATTAAAGATCTGGTGGCATGCTAAAAGATAAGTTAAACATGTTTAGTATTATATAGTTCCGAGGAATTTATTCTAAACAGCAGGGTCAGTTTGGAGCATATGCAAAACAATCGATCGATCGATTAAGACATCATAATTTTAAAAGATAATTTTAGTTTTATATAGGGCACTAACAAAGTTTTTAAATTAATAACAAGAATACCAAACCACTTCGAGGTGGCCCAGTGATAAGCGTCCAAGAGGTAGCACCCTGGGTTCGACTCGCAGTGGCCACCGTCAAAAAATGGTATGCACGTGGAACTCGTAGATTGGCCATCAATTTCGGTTAGTGGGTCCCATGATTATCAAAAAAAAAAGAAAAACAAGAATACCAAATTTTAAGTGAATGTAGGACGAAAAAAATGCTGGACAGACACGACACTGCTAAAGAGATATTTAATAATCGTAAAACGTGAGCGTCATTGACCTTCAAGTGTCAACTTAAATTGACCATCATGAGATTTGAATCATTTGCAAAGACAAAAAGAGACTTAAATCCTCGAAAGAATGTCTATAATGATCAACCTGATTCAACCACCCAACATTTATTTAAATATGTCCATAATTACTCAACTATGATGACGTTTCCTATATTTGTGGTTTGTCACATCATTGCCTCGCAGCATGTGTGTTGTGATCCTCCCGGCTTATCCCTACATCAATCATTATTATGCTCCTCTACTTTCACTCTCAACTAAAATCAAAGCACGAAAGTTAATCTTCCAAATTTTATATAGTATAATGTTTAATTACTATATATAACTCAGAAATTTTATATATTGTTAAATCATCTGCAACCATAACATCAAATTTATGTGTTAAAATTACACCAAATTTAATGTTTTGATATCATATTTCCTGATCATCTCTAACCATAACATTAAATATTACATCAAAATAATATTATATATATTATTTAATGTTTTCAGGTTAAATAATTTTGATATCTTTATTATTTGTAATTGGTAAATAATTGTTTTATCACACTTAGATATTATCTTTGTTAAGTTTTTGTAATATTATCTTTATAAAAATTCATTTACATTTATATTTCCGGCTTAACAATATTATGAATTTATTTTAAATAAAATATTATATTGAAATTACAAACTATTAACTATGAAAATCATATAAAAGTATTTATTTATTTTAAGAAAATTTATATTAGTTAATAATATAAGTTTAACTATGTTATAAAATACAAAATATTATTTTGATGTTTGGTGAATTTAATAATATTACATAAATTTTTAATTTTAAAATAATGTAATATTATTAATTGTTCATTACTGATTAAATATAATGCAGATAAATAAAGATTGTAATCATATTTTAAAATAAAAACACACTACAATATATAGTAAATGGTAATAATGATTTAGTGATTTCTTAGTTGAAAATAAAATAAAATAAAATATAAAAGTTCTATGATATTTTAATTTTTAAAATATAAATAAAATGATAATAATAAATTTGAAATAATGTTTTTTAACTATAGAAAAAAATTAAAAATACAAATAGTATAATATATTTATGTTTAGTTACAAATTTGAATTAAATAATAATAATAATAATAATAATACTAATAATTGAACTATATCATTAAATGAAACATAATAAAATAAAGAGAAATACCCTAGGATAGCTTTAATTTTTTTTTGTCACAAATAGTCTATAAAAAGAAAAATGACCAAAATAAATCTTATTTAGAGAGTGGGTTAACTAATCTAGACTTAGTGTTCAGAGTTATGGGGTAATGTTTTAGAGGTGAGGTTTAAATTTAATAAAATAAAAACTATCTTAAAATTTTCAAAATAAAAAGTGTTATTTCAGTACTTTAAAGGTTATTTTGGTGACAAAAATTTTAAAGGCTATTTGAGATAATTTCCCGAAAATAGAGAAATACCCTAGGATAACCCTTATTTTTTTGTCACAAAAATAGTTTCCAAGAAGAAAATGACCAAAATAGGTTTTTTGAATGGTGTAAATATACATTTATACCCCTAGGGTTAACTAGAGTTTTGGAGTGGAGTTTTGAAGGTGAGAATTATTTTTTTTTAAAAGTAAATATTAAAAAAATTAAAATAAAAATATCTATTTTAGTTATTTTTAAAAATTATTTTGGAGAAAAAAATTTAAAATTGACTATTTAAAAGAATTGCTTTAAAATATATACATTAAATATTTAGTGTAATTTGGTGTAACACTATTCATCACACTAAATTTAGAGTAACGCTATTCACTTTACATCGGTGGAATGATATTATTTTTAGTGCTTCTTTGGAGATGAAATTACACCAAAATTTGGTATTTTGATGTCTCATTAGAGTTGGCCAAAGCATAGAGAGAGAGCACATAGCTATCAAAAACTAATATGTAAAATATCTTTTTAAAATGTTGTAGCTCTTATATAAAATGAAACTTCATTCAAATGTTTCATAACAATAGTTTCATGTCCTTTTATGTAAATAGCATTAACAAGTTTTTTATTCTACATTTCTACTAAATAAATATTAAACCAAGTTAAATGCATATGTTATCTTAGAAATTCAAAATGGTGGTGTATATTTCTAAAAACACCCGAGTAAACGGTGATATGGATGAGATTTAATGTTCACTTATAAATATGGATATTTGTGAAAACTCTTAAAAGTTGAAACGAACGTAGTATAACTATTAGGTATAAATAGTTTGATGTGTGGTAAAGAAATATGATTACAAGTATTTGTGAAAACAGGATGAAGAAGAGAAAACTACCTTTGGAAAATCTCAATAAGGATTGTTGTCGAAGGCACTAAAAAACTTACTGAATATATCACACATACATTTGTTCCATTTCAAAACAAAGTTCACTCGTAGACAAAACACAGACAAATACAAAAAAAAAACTTAAAAAACTTCATCCAAACAAGAACAAACCACTGACTTTAAACATTGGCTTAACTTAGTTAGGACTAAAGAACTTAAGCTTAAGTCCTTGAGTAACCATACTCCATACCCCACCTATGGAGAAGGCCAAGCTGAATGCAACTCCCAACCAACCCAATCCCCAATGGAAATACCAGTTGAAACTGTACTTAGCCGGTTTCTTGATCAAGACCCACATGAAGCAAGGATACGCAAACGTGACTGGGAGTGTAAGTCCACCGAGCAAACCCGCGAGGCTAGACAGGAAAGGGAGAGCAACGCCAATGAAAAACGAGACAAAACCGAAAAACACTCTGAAACCTGATCTGACCCAGATCGAACAAGGCTTGTTGGTTCGGCTTGTGTAGCCAGCCTCAAAGCTGTCAAAGGCAGGCATGGAGTATATCTGAAAACTGCTCAAGCAGCTGAAGACTACTAGGAGAAATGCGGTCGCTAATAAACCTTGAGGAATGTCGTGAATGTGGAATGCATACAGAGCAGCCAGCATACCTCCTGAAGGCATCTGTAAGACCAAAAAAAATTATACATCAAGTTTCAATATTACATAAACCAAAAATGAAAAACTAACCAAAACTGAATATAAAAGTATAAAAGAGATAAAGACCAAAATAGACCTAAAAATATTTTTGTCTCCAAAATAGTACCAAAAGAGAAAAATGACCAAAATAGACTTTATTAAAGAATGTAAATATATATTTATACATTTAGGTTAACTAATCTAAACTTAGGGTTTAGAGTTATGGGGTAGAGGTTTTGGAGTTGAAATTTAAAATTTAAAAAAAAATTAAAAAATTAAAATTTTCAAAATAAAAAAAAGTCTATTTTGATTATTTTTTCTTTGAAAGTCTATTTTTGTGACAAAAACTTTAAAAAATGGTTATTTGAGAATAGAACTTACAAGGTTCCCATAAGCCCAAAAGCCTCCGATGGAGATGGGAAAGATACAAAGAGCAATGAAGAAGTAAGAAACTTTAGCTCCTCTCCACATTGGTACATGAGCTGGATGTTTAAACGTTGATGGCATCGTCGACTACAAAAGATTTAAATACTCAAAACACAAGTTCAATATTGCATATATATATATATAAACAAAACAAAAAAGTTGTTCACCTGAATTTCAAGAACTAAGTTATGACCTCTGAAGGCAAAAGCTATAATGCCAAGAGCATTCAACACAGAAAAGAGCGAACCAGAGACAGAAGGCATAGAAAGAGGCTCGTAAGAGATAGTAGCTGGTCTTTGTTGGGTCACAGAGAGAACCCAAACCATTGTGGAGTAAGTTATTGCAGTGACTGCTCCTATTAAGGAGAGTCCCGCAATCGAATTGAGGTTTGGAAGTTGAGACAGAACGATGCATAGAGAAGTAAACACCAGATACCATTCGACTGTAGTTAACGGGTTCGAGGTGCATAATGGACCACAAACTATTTGGAAGAAGAGTTTCATTGTCTCTCCACCTATCAGAATCAAGGCTGTAGCGGTTCCTGCTGATAAGTAAACCGTAGGAAACAATGCAAGCCAAACTCCTAACCTTTCTCCTGTTTTTTTTCTCAAAATCAAGAATCCAAGATTTTTGTAAGTACAAAGTTAGTATAAATGAAACTGTTAAGTTGGGTTTCTCTTATTACCAAATGCAGCTTGTGCAAGCTCCACATATCGATTGTAACGCTTCCCTGGGACAGCTTCGTGTAACTGAACAAGAATCCACAGTGTGTAGAGTTGCCAGCAATAAGCTATTGTCAGTGACAGTATTCCCCAACTCCTACAAAACAGCAATACACACAATCTGGTTTATTCTTAAACTCTTATTATAAATAAAAGTCTTAATTACTTAATTCCTAAATAATAAACCATCACTAAGCCATTAAACCAACCAATTACTCAACCTAAGGCATAACAAGTTATAAATGATTTGAACTTGCAAAATTATCAAGTATTTACTTTATATTTTTCCATAAAACTGTCTTATCTAGACGAACATTAAGGCGTTAAAGCATTTTATAATTTTGGACGTCAAATACAATACCTACTACTAAGACAAGAATATATAAATATTAAGAAAATGAAAGTGTAGTTTTTATATTTTCCGGAACTTAACAAGAAACAAAATAGACGATAAAAATGGCTCTGTCTTAATCTAAACTAAATAAAAAAGTATGTCTGAGAGTGGCCACATGCATGTGTAATGATGGAAGCATGACAAATGAAAAACACAAAATATCTACTGCAGATTTGAACTGTTACCAAAGTTCAAAAAGTAAATTAGTCAATATATTATTATTTCCTAAGATGAAAAAACATCTTTGCCCAAAAATTTCAAAATAATCCTGAAACTGGATCTGAACAACACAGAGTTGAACACAAACATCAAGAAAAATCGAAAATACAAGAAAAGAATAGTTCTTATATTTTTTTGCTAAAATTTGGAAGAGAAATATTGTTGGAAATGAAGAACAAAAAGGCAAAACGCACCAGCCAAGAAACGCAAAAGCGACGGGAAGAACGAGGGCTTGAAAGCCAACACCAGCGTTAAGGTTATGAAACGCGGCGTAGTGAGCGTTCCCGTTACGAGACTCAGTGATAGGAAGCCAAGCGTCTTGTGGGTTGAGCTTAGTGAGGTGACCCACTTCCTCAAGATACCCTTTCATGTTCACAAGAACACGTTTCATAGGCGTCCCTATCGGACTCAAAAACCTTGGCGATATGAATGAGGTCGGAGTCCATGCCGCCGACGAAGATTTTGTGGCCGGACGAGGCGATCTTTGACCGGACGGAGTTAGAATCTCTGGAGTTGACACTCGCGGCGTTGCTGGTATTGATATTAGCTCTGTCTCGCCTCTTTCGTCCATCGAGATTTTTCTTTCTTGTTAAGCTCAAAGATGATGTTTCTTTTGCTATTTCTCACTATCACTCTCTCTCTCTCTCTCTCTCTCTCTCTCTCTTATACTCTACTCTCAAGCATGATTATCCGGGGTTCTTAGGAGGGTTTCTTGCACTGTTCGCGTCAGTGGGGTCCATGAACAGTGCAAGAACCGCTTCTAAAAACTACTAAATAAGAACCGGTTTTAGAGAGTTTCTTACACTGTTTGCAGGCCCCACTGACACGTGGCGGCCCGCGATTGGTTCGTTTTTTAATTTTCTTTTTCTTTTTTTTTTAAACAGCAAAAAAAACAAAAAAAAAATTTAAGAAGCCCCTTTAGGGGTTCTAGGGATAATGATGGCCTCAAGTCTCTATTGGGGTTGAGGATTTATTGTGAGGTTTTGCTCTCTTTTTTTTCTCTTTAATATTCGATAAGGATTCCGACAAAGAAAAAACAATTAAGACTACTTTATTGGTATTGAAGAAACTTCTTATTTAATTAAAGTAAATGACAGATTAAGGGGATTAGGACTACCCTTTTTTTTCTTTTGCATTTTGCAACAATCATTCGAATTGATTTAAACGGTTATAAACCTCTGAATTTTAAAAATTGTTTTTAACTAACGTTTGCGGTTACGGCGCAGTTGAAAAAATAAAACAATTTATATATAAATAAAAAATAAAAATATTAATTTTTTTTAATTGAAGTAATAGAAATATCAATATATATATATATATATATATATATATATATTATATTTCAATTTATATTACAAAACCTTGAATAAAAATATTTCTATAATTTTCAAAAAATTAATAGTAAAAATATATTTATTTATTATAATAATACAATTTTAATCTTTTTATTATTATATAAATATAAATATCGTTAATTTATTATTTAACTACTGCAACATTTGGTAGTTAACCAGTTATAAGTATTCTGCAAATGCAACAATTTTTAACCGCTTTACTAGGGCTGGGCATTTTACCCGGACCCAAAAACCCAATCGGAACCGACCCAAAAAACCGGTTCGGGTCGGGTACGGATAATGTCATTTTATCCTATTGGGTCTTGTTGTGGAGGACCCGCGAGTTTTGGACCCGATCCGACCCGAGACCCGAGACCCGATAGGATACCCGAAAATCCGAAACTTCTAATATATATTAAATATATATGAGTATTTTAGTATATTTTTGGTATTAAGGATATTTTTTAACATTCCATGTTGTTTTTGGTATAGTTTTGGGTTTTATGTAAAATTATAGATTTTTTAAAAATATAATTCAATTAATCGAATAAATTTTGGGTATTTTCATGTCTTTGGATCAAATTTTAGGTAAAATTTTAGATATTTTGGGCATTTAAACTATTTTCAGATTTTTTTTTGTGTATTTTTGGGTATTTTTTGGGTCGGACCCGGTAGGACCCGACCCGGATCCAAACCGAAATTTTTTTAATTACCCTATTGGGTCTCACATCTAAGACCCGAACCCGACCGGATCCGAACCGAATCCAAATCGAAAAATTCTAATTACCCTATTGGGTCTAAATATCTAAGACCCGAAGTACCCAGACCCGACAAGATCCAACCCAAACCCGACCTGGATCCGAACCAATTTTTTTAATTACCCTATTAGGTCTCACATCTAAGACACGAACCGACCCGGACCCGACCCGGACCCGACCGGATCCGAACCGAATCCAAACCGACAATTCTAATTACCCTATTGGGTCTAAATATCTAAGACCCGAAGGATCCGGACCCGATAAGACCCGACCCGAATCTGACCCGAGTACCCGAATGCCTAGGCATACACTTTACCAATCATCTAAATCTTTTAATAACAAATAAAATCACAATCATCCGTATCTGCAAACGTCCGCAACCGCTGAAGTTACCACTAGCTAACTGACACAAAATGACAATGGAAGAAGCTCATAATCAAGAAAAAATGGCATGTGTCATTATGTGAAAAACAACTAGCATAAACTAATATTACATCAGTGTTTGGAAAAATTTGGGGTGGACTTTATAAGAAATAGAAAGAGACATACATTAGAAGTCTTGGAATTATATATATATATATATATATGCGAAATGTATATCCAACCAAAAATGGATTGGTTTCCGTATTCTTTTTTCTTTTTTTACTGAAATGTGGTTAACGTATTCTTAATATGTTCTTCCTCATTATTATCAGTTAAAAAACCAAAGAAACATGAAATCACTAATTTCTACAAAAATATGTGTCATTATGTGAAAAACAACTAGCATAAACATTACATCAGTGTTTGGAAAAATTTGGGGTGGACTTTATAAGAAATAGAAAGAGACATACATTAGAAGTCTTGGAATTATATTTATATATGCGAAATGTATATCCAACCAAAAATGGATTGGTTTCCGTATTCTTTTTTCTTTTTTTACTGAAATGTGGTTAACGTATTCTTAATATGTTCTTCCTCATTATTATCAGTTAAAAAACCAAAGAAACATGAAATCACTAATTTCTACAAAAATATATTTTCTACAAAAGTTGTTGAAAGTATTTCAGACTTTATTGGACCACTAACTGAAATTAGGAATTTATACAATAATACAATCATGGAGGATGATATTAAATGGATTATTATAATCTTTCCAAGATATACAACTTAGAACGATGGTATATGAAAAATTTATAACGCACACACTTCCATAAACAATAACTTTTATTGGAAGTTTTTTGAACGATCTTACAAGAATGTTTCAATCAGGTTTCTACGACAACACCCACACATGTTCCACCACTGGCCATCCCTAACTACCCAAAATTTTTCACAAAACAACTGTTGCGTCTTTCTCAAGATAGTTCTCTCACAAAAATCTAATACTCCCTCCGTTTTTTTTTAATTGACGTTTTAGAAGAAATTTTTTCAAATTATTTGACGTTTTCAATTTTCTATGTAAAATTTATTAATAATTAATATTAGATGACCAATGATATAATAGTTCCTATTTTATTGGCTGTATTGTTGTTAGGTAAACAATTAATGATGTTTTTGTTTAGAAAATGATAAAAAATTAAGTGTTTCTTAATCTACGTGTATAATCCTAAAATGTCAAATAAAAAAAATGGAGGGAGTACTAATTATTAGTTAAATTGACTAAATTACTCCAAACCAAAAACTCTTACCACAATCCCTTTTAAATGCTAAACTAGATTGTAATCCGCGCATCCGCGCAGATATTTATATTTCAGTTTTATGACAAATTGATAAATTATTTATTATTATTTGGTATTTTATATTATGTAACTTAATATGTCTTGTTTGATATTATTAATATATAATTATATATAATTTTATTCATATTTTTTGTGAAACAACATATATTAAAAGATAATTTATTTTTATTTTTAATATATTTAAAAAAATAAAATAAATATAATCATATAAGAATCAAAATAGAATAATTTATCTATTTAACCCATTTCGTTAATTTTGTGATGTTTTTAATGAAAATGGAATCAATTTTTTTTTTTTATAATTCTCATTGATGAAACTTTATTTTAAAGATTTTGTAATTTAAATAAGTTAAATTTCTTTTATTTAATTTACAAACATAAACCATCAACTCTTAACTAAAAAATCATATAACATAACTTTTTATCTTGTATAAGTTATTTTTATTAAACTTAAATTTATATTTCTAACTTTATAATATAAATGTATAAATTAAAATACTATATAATAAAAATATTTATTTTTTATTTAAATTTAAATAATACTAAGTTTTAATATTTTAATAATAATTACGAATTTAATGAATTATTTAAAATTGATAATCAAAAGTTTTTATAAGATTTTGTTAAAGTAAAATAGGTAATATTCAAAAATAAATAGTGTTATTGCAGAGTATTCTTATGCTGATAGTATATTTCATTCAAATGATCTAATATATAAATATTATTTTTAATATAATAAAAATAATTAATGAAATGGTCCAATGGCTTCTCACCAGTAGATAAAAATATGACTCTATTTTAATAGATTATATTTTGAAATTTTCTCAATTGTAGGCTATTATTGAAAAAATATATTTTAGTGCTACCGTAGGGTATTTATCTTGAGTAATAAAAAGTAAATCATGGCCTAAAGAATATAAAAATTACAATGAGTCAAATTTATGAAACAAAAAAAAAATTATTACAAAAATTAAACCAACAAAAAACTACCTAGAGTTAGCTTGATGATTGATATCTATCATATCTCTTTTGAATCTTGCAAATATCATGTAAAACTACAAAAATATAATATTAGAAATATTCATATAAGATTCAAAAGAATAAATAAAGATGACTTACAATGCATAAATGAATAGTTGATATACATTCGTATAAAGAGTTTAATATTATATTTCAGTTGATTGTATTGTCAGATTATAGTTAACTAGATGCAGTAGAAGATCATATCAAGTACTCTATTTTTTGTATACTATTATCTAAATAAAAGAGCATTTCCTAACATCACTTGAATTTTGTTATATTTATTTTAATTCTCTTTCAACCCCAAAAAATATATCTAATATAAATTCTTATAAAGAATATAATATTATTTATTACAGTGAATATTTATTGTCATATTATAATTAACTAGCAGTAGTAGAAAGATCAGTTCTACTACTCTATGTTTGTTATACTCTTATCTAAACAAAATAACATTTCCTAACATTATTTAAATATTTTAAACTTTATTTCAATTTTCTATCATCTAAAAAGACAGAATTCATTTTCGATCTAATTAAATATTTACTGTGATATGAAATTTAACATTTGAATAGTAGTTCAACATAGATACTGTGTTCCAAAAAAAAAGACTAACATATATACATTTAAATGAATTAAATAAGAATACTTCAATTACAAATATGTGCATAATAAACATGTAATGATCATACATTCAGTATAAGTATTTGCTAAATTCAAAGTAAAGCTGAATACTATATGAACAAAGAGTTTTGTTTATATCATTTATGTAACAACATATTTATATGGTATAGTAAAATTATTCATAATAATATTGTAGCAGTTTTATATTTCTTCTAAAATCTATATAGTATTGAAAAATAGAATAATATATTTTATGAATAATAGAAATATATTAGTTAACATAATTTATATATTTATTAATACATAAAAGATCTTTTTCAATGTAAATAATTGAACAAATACAATTCCATAAAGAATATTAATACAAAAAAATAAAAATACATATTAAGTTTGATTCCGAATATACCACAAAAGTCAAACCAAAAGTCGAAGTAGCGTAGTGGTTGATTGATTGTGTACAAAGAAAAAATTCAAAGTAACCAAATATGTTTAGCTAAATTAAGGATAATTCTATCATCATTTATCATCTTTTCAAATTTTATTCTTTTTCAAAAAAAAAGTTTTAAACTTTTTTTTTAACTCAAACTTTTGTTTGGTAATAAATTTTTCTTAAATAAAGTTTAAAAAGACCTTCCTGAATGTATATGATATTTTCATGAATTTGTAAATTATTTTTCGAATTGATAAATGCCTTCATAAATATGAAAATAGACTTTTCAATGTATATTTATGTTGATACCCTTGCAAGTTATATATAATGGTTGTTAATTATTATCTGGTATTTCAGTTAACATACATATTGGACGGTTACTATTATATTATACTTGAATGATATAACATGTATGTTTCACGAAATCATGTTGTTCATATCCAATAAGTTAGGTAGTAAGTATATACTAATTATCTGGATATCATTACTCTCAGTTAGTGTTTCTAATCAATGGCCGGTTAACACTATAAACCCCAAAAAAAGTTTTTTCGAGCAATTAATGTAGTATTTGTTGCTTCACTAAAAAAAAAAAAATACATTTAGCACAATATAGTTATTCGGCTATAATCATATATCAAACAAAATTATTTACTTTTTCGATTATAGTTATTCGGCTACACATGGTTTCTAGATTATAGTTATCTGGACACATATGTTTTCCAATATAGTTATTCGGTTATAATGATACATCAACTGAATTGAGAATCTTTTTGTAATTGGGCTGGAGCAACTGAGATGAGTTATCTGAAATGTGCTTTTTCATGACATCTTGCATCTGACTGAATGAATCAAAGAGTGACAGGTACCTATAAAAGAAAATACATGACAATATGAGTTAGACTGCTAGTTTGTAAAATTCAAGTATAATTCCCTTGTTATCCGGTTTAAACGTGACTTTGCAAAATACAACATCTCGAAAAATGAACGAATAATTTATAAAACTCATATCCAACCCTTGTTATCCGATTTAAATACATTGCGATTAACAGAAAAAGGCGTATGAATGTGAGAAACACTTACATTATCGGAAGCATCCATGGACCTCGCGTTGGCAGGAGTTGGGCCTGGCATGTGGCTCCAGCGTGTCTAAAATATGCCTTAAACCGCTAGGTTTGTGGTAAAGAGTTCTGAGCCCGATAGGTTCCTCGCCAGCAGCGAAAATCTGAGAAGGAAGATCGACGAACTCCGCTGATGCTTGCAATACATAAGAAAATATGGAAATCTAAAATAGAAACGATGAAGGAAGAGTGTATGAGACATAACTATCGAAGTAACGTTGAAAACGATAAAAACACAAAAATGATCGACGAAATGCTCGATAGATGATTCAAAATTATCAAAATTGAACAAACATTGATTCACAACGACACAAACACAAACGGATTAGGACAGTTTTACAGGAATGAACATACAGAGAAACAAGAGTACAAAATCTGGTGAGACTTGACATGCTTATGAACTAGGGTTCCGACGGAGTAAACAATGCTTTTGGCGACGATGAGAGAAGATGTGATTTTAGAGAAATAAAATGTGTAGAGTCATGTATCGGTTATAATGAAAATGTCAATTACTCTCTCCTCGCAACTCTTGTCACGGGGTATATAGATATATTGGTTTTGTAGATGAGTTAGGCTTTAGGTTGTATCATAAGATTAATACGGGTACATTAGTCATTAAAAAAACACGTAAGCATAAAAAGTAGAAATCAAACAATGCAAATTATGAAGTTATGTTTGTAAAGAGAGTTCAAGTTCTATATAATAAATCTCTTTTAAACTAATTAGAGTTTTTATCCGCGCTACGCATGGATTATATACTATAATCAAGCAACTTCGGAGACAAGCAACTTCGGAGACAACACAAGTTTTGGAGAATTGGTAAGACGTCTCGAGGATGGATAAAGAAAACTGACCTGTATCCTAAGGCAGTGACCGAAACAAGAAGTACCTTTCGATGTAACATGGCGCGAGTTTCAAGTGACTCAGAATCTGATGAACTGTGGTACTTCGACAGTGGTTGTTCTGGACACATGACGGGAAACATTGAGTATCTAGACAAAGTGTCTAAAGTAAAAGGAGGAAAAGTAACCTTTGGAGATGGAGGTTGTGGAGTCATTCAAGGCAAAGGGACAACATGTAGTTCAGAAGTACCTAGATTGGTCAATGTCCACTTTGTCAAAGGATTGAAAGCTAACCTGATAAGCGTAAGTCAGCTGTGTGATGATGGACTTACGGTGAGTTTCTCAGCAATTGATTGTCGTGCTATAAACCAGTATGGGGTGACAGTACTACAAGGTGTCAGATCCAACAACAACTGCTACATGTGGGAGAAAAAGGTTAAATGTTTATCAGCTTAGGGAAATGTTGATCTGTGGCATCGACGATTGGGGCATATGAACTTCAGGAATATGAAGAATCTAGTCCACAACGACATGGTTCGAGGAGTACCCAAACTCAAGATCGATGACAAGATGGTGTGTGGTGCATGCAATGAGGGAAAACAAGTCAAAAATACAACACATGAAGGTACTGGATATTCAAGCAAAGGCACCTCTGGATCTAGTTTACATGGATCTCATGGGTCCTATGCAAACAAAAAGTATCGGAGGAAGGAGATATGTGTTCGTGCTTGTAGATGACTACACCAGATGCACGTGGGTGAGGTTTCTCAAGGAAAAGTCAGAAGCTCCTGAGAATTTCAGAATCTGGGCTCTCTAACTCATAAATGAAAAAGGAAGAATCAAGAAGATACGTAGTGATCATGGTGGTGAGCTTGAGAATGAAGTCATGACTACCTTCCTTGAATTAAAAGGAGTAACTCACCAGATTGCGGCACCAAGGATACCTCAACAGAATGGAGTGGTGGAAAGGAAGAATAGGACATTACAGGAGATTGGAAGGGCAATGCTTCATGGTGCTACATATTGAATGACAAGAACTACCTCGGGAAATTTGACTCAAGAAGTGACGAGGGATCCTTTCTGGGTTATGCACAGTCTAGTTCAGCTTACCGGGACTACAACA
Organism: Moricandia moricandioides; assembly: GCA_905132885.1. Classification (NCBI taxonomy): domain Eukaryota; kingdom Viridiplantae; phylum Streptophyta; class Magnoliopsida; order Brassicales; family Brassicaceae; genus Moricandia; species Moricandia moricandioides. Next base: position 16,952 of record CAJHQQ010002737.1, read on the forward strand.
AGCGGTCAGAAACGATTGTAGAATCAGTTAATGTTGTGTTTGACGATCTATCAGTGGTTGTAGGAAGAGATTTGGAGTCAGATGAAGGTGATGAAGATGACTCAACAGGAGCTACTAAAGAAACGATTGAGGAAGGTCCAATGGCGGATACAGTACCTCAACCGGTGATTCAGCAAGATCATCGTAATCACTCGAAGTCAGACGTGATTGGAGGCATTGAAGAAGAACGGAAGACTCGTGGCAAAGTCATCAATTTCAGAGAAATGGTGCAGTTCGCATGCTTTGTCTCATCAATTGAACCAAAGACACACACTGAAGCACTTCGTAATGAATATTGGATTGTCTCAATGGAGGAGGAACTTGAGTAATTCACTAGGAATGATGTGTGGGAAATTGTTGCTCGACCTGAAGGAGTAAACATGGTTGGAACTAAATGGATCTTCAAGAACAAGACTGATGAGCATGGAAAAGTGGTTCGCAACAAGGTAAGACTTGTGGCTCAGGGATACTCACAGATTGAAGGAGTAAACTTTGAAGAGACATTTGCTCTGGTTGCAAGATTGGAATCCATTCAGTTGTTTCTGGGGATTGTGTGCATACTAAACTTCAAAGTGTATCAAATGGATGTGAAAAGTGATTTTCTCAATGGAGTACTTCAGGAGGAAGTTTATGTTGAGCTACCGAAGGGATTTGAAGATCCAGTGCATCAATACTATGTCTACCGACTGAAGAAAGCTTTGTATGAGCTGAAGCAAGAACCTCGTGCATGGTATGAAAGGCTCACAGGATTTTTGTTGAAAGCTGAGTACATCAGAGGGAGTATAGACAAGACGTTATTCTTCAAAGAAGTGGAGAAGGATATAATTATTGTTCAAATCTATGTGGATGATATTATCTTTGGAGGGACGTCACAGAAGCTGGTTGATGAGTTTGTTCAGAATATGACTCAAGAGTTTGAAATGAGTATGTGTGGCGAATTGAGAACTCCAAAGTTTCAAAGACACCTATGAGTACATCACTGAAACTTGCAAGAGATGAAGCTGGAGAAGATGTTGATGCTAAGCTCTATCGAGGGATGATTGGTAGTCTGCTATACTTGACTGCTACTCGACCAGATTTATCATTCAGTGTTGGTGTGTGTGCAAGATATCAAGCCAAGCCTAAGGTATCACACTTGGATGCAGTAAAGCGAATCATCAAGTACGTCAGAGGAACATAGGGCTTGGATGTGTATTACTTAAAGAATTCCAACAAGAACTTGGTGGGGTATAGTGATGCGAACTGGGCAGGATGTGCTGATGACAGGAAAAATACCAGTGGAGGATGTTTCTTTCTTGGAAACAATCTTATCTCGTGGCTGAGCAAGAAGCAAAACTCTGTATCACTCTCTACGGCAGAAGCAGAATACATTGTCATGGGTAACTACTGTTCACAACTTATCTGGATGAAGCAGATGTCAGCTGATTATGGAATGCACTCAGGTCCCTTTCTTGTGTATTGTGACAACAAAAGTGCAATTGATATCTCAAGGAATCCGGTCCAACATTCAAGGACGAAGCACATTGACATCATGCACCACTTCATCAGAGAATTAGTTGAAGACAATCAGGTAGTAATCGGACATGTAGTTACTGATTTGCAGTTGGCTGATATATGCACTAAATCTCTTGAATTTAATCGTTCTATCACACTAGTAAATGCAATTGGTGTGTGTAACCTTGATTGTTGAGTCAAGTTGTGCAGAGAGTAGTGCAGGTGCTGGTTCGGGATGTACATATGATTCAGATTGGTTTTGGAACCTGAGAACGCTGTGGAAAAGAGCTGCTTGGTATGCCGTCAATACTGTAATGGTACAGGTTTCACGTCAATCTGTGGCCCCCCCTCTCATTAAAAAGAGCCAGAAATGTTTCAGAAAGATGCTCAATAAAAAAAAGGGGAAAAGAAAAAAAATTGATAGATTCATGATGGGAAATAACAGGGGTTTCACAGCGCGAGAATAAAGAATGAAAACCAGCAGTATTGATGAAGGCATAGCAATGTGAAAGCTAGCCATAAAAAGACAATCGGGAGCACCAGAGTATAAGATCTAGAAAGAGTTATATGTGCAGCCTGAATCAAGCACTGAGTCAACTCATGAAGCACATCACATAAATGGTAAATAAACTGATTTAATGCTCTATATTAATCTTGAATCAGCCAATTGTGAGTTGTGACTCGTGTTTTATTACTATCTTGAAAGTCTGATGATACAACATTAATTCACGAATGTGCCTAATGCTTATGTGTTTGGATGAGAGAAATTAAATGTTGTAGGCATACAAAGGAGAGGATAAAAAGTCAGGGACCAGATGTGCTATATCAGAAAAGTTGATTCAGCCTTATTTAGTTAAGGGAAGTAGTGGGGCACAAACCCTAAAAATCTTCATCGTGCTTGAGAAGCTAAATCTCGCAGCCTCGCTTTATCTCCCTCGCAAATCAAGCAAAGAAACCAACTTCTATAATGGGAAAAGCCAAGAACTCAACTCAACAAGGCGAATCATCCAAGGTAGAGAAGCATGCAGAGGCTGAAGCAAGTCGAAGGTCACTCTCTGATGGTGAACCTGAATCGCCTCCGCCGAGAAATGATCCGCCAGTGTCTACAGCTCTTCCTGAAGTAGCCAAAGAGCTCGAGTCCTTCAACACTGCGAATGAGAAAGCGCAATCAGAGGAGAGTGATGAAAGGACTCCTGGTCTTGAAATAGATCCATTTGCAAAGAACCTGTAGCAGATCCGAAGCCGCAGAAGGAATCTTCAAGTACTGCCGTGCCAGATGCTCCGATCAGAGATGAATCACCGAAAGATAAGGATGAGTCTGCTCTGCCTCTAGTGCTTGTAGACACGGAGAAAGCTCTGAGCAACGAGTAACTAAAGGAAAGGCACCTGCCAAAGCTGAATCGAAGAGAAGCTTTGCTAGGACAACACATCAGCCAGCTCCTGCTCCAACTCCTGTTCCACGGACTGCTACACTTAGCTCCAAAACTAGACCACGCTGAGTATCGGTTATGAGCTTAGATCAGTTTTCATACCTCATGGACCACTCACTAGGGTTGATCTGCAAGTGGCACTACAGGACTGAACTCGAGCTCTTCAGGCTTTAGCTGAGATCGTTCAGGATCTTCAGAGTGCTGTAGCAAATTAGTACCGGTCTCTCGTTATGAAGTATTGATGTCTCCTGCTGTTTTTAATCCGTGTGCTCACAAGCAGGGGGAGAAGAAGAGGACTGAGATGCAGAAGACTAAGTTTATGGGGGAGCATTTGTATATGCTATAGTTTATGGGGGAGCATTTGTATATGTTATCCTTTGATAATATGCATTGGTGGTGTTGTGGTTGCCATGTCTTCTATCTCAGGTACTTGTGAGACGACGAATTAAAAAGGGGGAGATTGAAGATGTATGGTGAAGAAGATGATGTAGCAGAGCAGAAGTAGTGCATGAAGTACGACATGGACTACTGCATCAGAGAGATGGATCATGAGAAGCACGTGAAGATGTATGGTGAAGAAGATGATGTAGCAGAGCAGAAGTAGTTCATGAAGTGCGACATGGACTACTGCATCAGAGAGATGGATCATGAGAAGCACGTGTGAAGACAAATGCAAGAAAAGGAAGGAGCCTTTGGTAAATATATGAAGATATTTATCAAGGCGTGGACGTTAAGAAAAAGGAGTGAAGAATAAGCAACCGATGAAGAAAAAAGAAGGTTGTCTTATTCGCTGAAGCAGAAAATGGAAAGTTTCTATTTGGGTAGTTTTAGGGTTTTTCTCTCTAGGTATACAGAGAGAGTCGACTGGGTTGTAGTCGGCTAACACACAGGGAAGAATAAGCAACCGATGAAGAAAAGAAGAAGGTTGTCTTATTCGCTGAAACAGAAAATGGAAAGTTTCCATTTGGGTAGTTTTAGGGTTTTTCTCTCTAGGTATAAAGAGAGAGTCGACTGGGTTGTAGTCGGCTAACACACAGGGAGAGCTTTTAGCAATAGAGAGTTTTTGTACGTCCGAATAAGGAGAAGCAAAGCATCTAGGGGTTAAGGGCTTAAGTGGTTCAGAGTCTAGCTTAGGTCTCTGAACGAGTAAGACTAGCAAACAAGTCGAGGGGTGTCTTGAGCTTGTTTGGTTTATTTCTTTTAAGAAGAACAAGTGTGAGCTTTTAAAAGAATAAATATAGTCGTGGTTTTGGAATTGATTAACCCTGTACTACTGTGTGTTCTACATCGCGTAGCTTGCTTATCTTACACTAACAGGTTTGTGGTAAGGAGTGACGACTCTGAGCCCGATAGGTTCCTCTCCAGCAGCGAAAATCTGAGAAGGAAGATCGACGAACTCCGCTGATGCTTGCAATACATAAGAAAATATGGAAATCTAAAATAGAAACGATGAAGGAAGAGTGTATGAGACATAACTATCGAAGTAACGTTGAAAACGATAAAAACACAAAAATGATCGACGAAATGCTCGATAGATGATTCAAAATTATCAAAATTGAACAAACATTGATTCACAACGACACAAACACAAACGGATTAGGACAGTTTTACAGGAATGAACATACAGAGAAACAAGAGTACAAAATCTGGTGAGACTTGACATGCTTATGAACTAGGGTTCCGACGGAGTAAACAATGCTTTTGGCGACGATGAGAGAAGATGTGATTTTAGAGAAATAAAATGTGTAGAGTCATGTATCGGTTATAATGAAAAAGACAATTACTCTCTCCTCGCAACTCTTGTCACGGGGTATATAGATATATTGGTTATGTAGATGAGTTAGGGTTTAGGTTGTATCATAAGAATAATACGAATACATTAGTCATTAAAAAAACACGTAAGCATAAAAAGTAGAAATCAAACAATGCAAATTATGAAGTTATGTTTGTAAAGAGAGTTCAAGTTCTATATAATAAATCTCTTTTAAACTAATTAGAGTTTTTATCCGCGCTACGCATGGATTATATACTATAAAAATTTTCATTTCCAAACTTTTTAATACTTCAATTTGTTTTACATTATCTTACAAAAACATAGAACAAGAAAATAAAAAGATGACAATGGTTTGAATTTTTTTCTTTGTGATTTATTGGACATCATTATGTAAGAATTTGAATGGATGTACAATCCAAATACATAATAAATGCAATTCATTTTTAATGCAAATAAGATTTCATTTATCAGATATTTAAAATTTTAATTGCAAACAAAAATAATAATCAGATAATAAATAATATGTTTGTAGAATAATGCTAACGTTAAATTTTTGATATGCATGTCAAAGAAGAAAAAAGGATTGGACATTTGAAGATGGCCAATCCATGTAAATTAAGTTTTCTATTAATTTTTTATAAGTAGTCTAACTCTATTAATTTGTTTCATTCATTTTCAAACTAAACACAATTTATCTCCAAAATAATTTTTAATGTTATTCACTTTTTTGTAATAATTCATGTAATACAAATTTATTTGGAGAAATTTCAGTTCTACCACAAGTTGATACAACTTTTCAAATTTACCATTAATAAATAACTATTTTCAAAAATATCTTAAATTTATGATAAAAATAGACTAAACTATTTTTTTTTAAAATATTTATAAAACATTTAGAAACTTAACCCCACTCCTTTAACACTACACATTTAATAATAATCATTGAAGTGTAAATCCATATGTTAATATATTTTTGATTGAAGTTACTTTTGAAAAGTGGTACTTAACTTGTGGTATTCTTAGCAATTTCTAAAGTTATTTATACAGATTATACATAAACTAGATATATTATACTTATTATCTTCTATAAATTTTTAAATATACATACATATATATATATATATATATATATATTATTTAGTATACATATTCATAACTTCTATATAAATTCCTTGCAATAAACAGTCTTGCATGTTATTTTTTATATTAATCTAATTTTGTTGTATCACTAAAAATCATATATAGGCACAAATTGGTGACCATATTTTAGGAAAAAAAATATGATGAATTATTTGTTCCTCTAACTTTGTACCAATAATTTTGATTTTTTTTTCAGTTTTATTACATATAGGTCCCATTGAATTCCTCTCTTTTCCTCATGTTTAGATGAATTAATGAAGAAAATTATTCCTTCTTAATTTTGATGAGGAACAGATGAAACTTTTTTTAAAGTATTATTCATCGCCATTTCTCTTTTTTATATTTATTCATTTCTTCATTTGAAAATTTGGTTATTTATTTTTCCGTTCCTTTAATGTTTATATTAATATAGAAACATATATTTTTATTTTTAATAATAATTAATATAAATAAAATAATTAATATGTGTCTATTAAAATTGCTTTCTACATGTTTTAATTCATAGTTTATTAGTTATATATATAATATCTTATATTTTTATATACTTAATTTACATCATTTTAACTTTATCAGAATTTAAACAAATATGATAATTCAGTAAATTTGTTTTTTGTAAACTAACTCCTCTGATAGAACTTCCCTAGTTAGACAACTCCAATAAACTTCTTCTATGCTGTGAGCACTTCTGGAGAAGTTGTAACACCAATTCCAATCAATATACTCACAAAAAAACTAAAGAAAAAAATAATTAAAATCAGAAAAATCACCTATTCCCATATATGAATTATCCTCCTAGCAAGGTCAGATTCATCAATGCGACTACCATAGCTGAATTAGCAAACACACAAAATGAAATTTGACAAGAAACATCATCATGAGTATACAACTACCAAATTCTATAATTTATTGAACAATTAACAAAAAAAACCTTTGCATATGATTCTAACTAGATCGAATCCTCTTGGATGTTCTCATTTCATCTTCTCCTCTGAAGCCGGTTTGCATGGAGATGAGTTTTTATAAACAGATCTTCTACAGTAAGTTTCTTTGATTGACCAGTGTTCCTGTTCACATAAATTTAGATCGAGAACTATCAATATCTAATACTTAAAACAAAACCTAAAGAGCATCATCAACATAAATCGATTGAAAAAACTAATAATGTTCAAACCTTTATATGCTACCGTTTTCACTAACGATCTGGATACATCTTCTCAGTTTTGATTGGGAATCATGTCTCTATGTTAAAGATGCCAGATCATCTCTTTGTTTTTGAGACAATAAAGAACTTTGTTTGTTTTAATCAGTGAAATAAAACTATTGGTTTGTTTCTAGGAAAAAATATTCAGAACCCTAATAAGTTCTTAATCATATCTTACTTTGGGCGAAAATCACATTTATAACGATCCAATCCAAATCTTAATTAGTGAAATATTTTTATTGAGATGGTGATTCTAGTTTTCTTTAGAAAAAAAGATTTACTAAACTATATACATATTGTTAAAAAAACATTTTTTTCCGTAAAAACATAAAATTTAATTGTGAAATTTAGATTTTGTCTATATATATTTGCTAAAATTTATTGCATATTATTATTTACTAAATAATAAACATTTTAAAAAAAAAAATAGATTATGAGAAATAGTTATAAATACATAACTAAATGGTCACATTTACATTATACAACATGTTGTAAAAATATAAGAATATGCAATAGATCACATGGTGAAACATATAAAATATCAATACCATTAAAACATGATCATTATCTAATTATACCCTTAAGGAAAAAACTTTAATTTCCCAAATCACCCTTTTATATGCCTAAATTTGATTATTCATTAATTGCATTTTGGTCAAATTTTTAAGATGGGCCTTGGAAAACATTAAACTAAATTAATAAAATGATACATATTGGGTTCTAAACAAGCCTTGGAAAACATTACACTACAAGAAAACACGCTACATTCCGATGGACACCATTTTCGTCGGTTTTGTTTGACGAAATTCCGACGAGAAACCGACGAACCATATATTTTTTCAGTCGTCGGAATTTCGTAGGAATTTTCGACAAAATTAAAGTCGTCGGAAATTTTTGACGAAATTCCTACGGATATTTTGACTGTTGCGAGTTCCGATGAAATACCGACGAAAAATATTTCGACGGCCGTTTTGACCGTTCGGATTACGACAGAATTCTAACGGAAAGTTTTGACCGTTTTAAAATTTCGACGAAATTTTGGTGAAAACTGAGGGGTGAAAACTGATGCATTTGGTGTTACATCGGTTCATTCGCGAAAGAAACTTAAATATTATGATCCTTTCATTCTCGCATCTCAAGCAGATCAGGTATTCTAAATATATTTATTTAAATATTAATGGTTTAACAATATGTATATTTCTTATTTAACATATTACTAATACCTTTAATTTTATTTATATGTTGGATATATCAATTACCCGTGGATTACGTACAGAGACGACCTTGGATCGTTGTAATGTCAATCAACCCAAAGGACGAGTTGATGGAAGTTCTGATAGTGATCCATTACAGCCAAACTCTACGAGCAACATCAGCCCAGTTGAAGATTTAGAAGATGTTGAACTCGTTGTCGATTTAACGCAGTTTGGAGATGATGCTATTATGCACTCGGAGTCAGAGGCTGAAGTTGGAGAGTTTGACGAAGATTCGGAAGATTCCGAAGATTCTACAGAATCTGAGTGATTTATTGGAATTATTTTTAGAAATGTATAATTGGATACTTAAAATATCCAAATAAGACATATATATGTTTATAAAGGCTTTATAGAGTTTTTTATATAACAAAATTATTCGTATACGTATCAACGTATTCGTAACATCCTCCAATAATATTTATACTTATGCAAACATATTATGGTAATATAAGGCTAGATTTTGATTTTGTATAATAGAGTGTGTGAAACAATTAAATATTTTAGTTAAGCCTCTTGTAAATCATTTACACACTATCAAAGATTTGTATGTGCTCATTAGATTGTTGTTTTCAACCCACAAATTCATTTTCTCGTAATTTCGTCGGAATTTCGTCGAGAATACTGAAGAAATTCCGACGACATGTACCGACGAAATTCTAACGGAATATACCGACAAAATTCTGATGGAAGATACCGACGAAATTCCAACGGACTCTGCCCCCGACCAATCAAAGGACATGCAGAGAGTCAAATATTCTCGAGGCTTCCTTTGTTGATATACGCGAGTATTCTGACGAAATTTTGAAGAATTTTTACCGACGGCCAGCTTTCGTCGGAATTTTGTCGGTTTATTTCTAATATATAAACAAACCCTTCTTCTTCTCCCTCATTTTCTTCTCTTCTTCCTCATTTTCTCTGCGGCTCTCCCTCCTCTCTCTGTCAAAAATCGCCGATTCCGACGACAACTACTCCAAATCTCTTCTCCAAACATGTAAGTCTTTGAATCCCTCTTTAGATTTTTTTTTTTTTAGGTTTGAAATGTTAGATTTGTGGATTTTAGGTTTTGAATATATAGATTTAGGATTGAATTGATAATTTTAGGAGTTATACGTTGTTAGATTTTGTTTAGGTTGTGGTTTATATGTAGATTGAAAATTTTAGATTTCTAGATTAGGGTTTATATGTTAAATATTTTTAGAAAACTTTTTTATAATTTTAAATATATATAAAACGTTTTAATTTTTGGTAAAATTTATAATTAGATTTTTGGAGTTATAATTATATTTTATATTTAATATACATAATTTTTTCTATAAGTTAAATATATTTATAATTTTTTTTAATAATTTTAATATATATAAAACGTTTTTATAATTAATAATATATATAAATTTTTTTATAATTAATAATATATATAAAACGTTTTAATATATATATTTTTTATTTATAAATGTTATTGCATATGTGAAATATTTATAAAATGTTTTTCTAATTTAAAATACCTATAAAAGGTTTTAATTAATTTTTTTAATATACATAAACGTTTTTACAAAGTTATAAACATTTTTATAAAACTTATTATTTTTTTGGGTTATTAAAATTTAAATGATATAAAGCATTTTACTATTATTAATATATATGTATATATATGAACTTGTTACAAAATTAGAAACACTCGGATTTAAGTTATATTTAGATATCAACTTGTTACTAATTGTCATGGATTTTATTTTGTAGGTCTGACGGTTTTGATGGACCACCAGCAGCACAGCGTCGTTCAGTAGCTCGGAAGCGTGTTCCTTCAGGGAGTAGTTCCCATCTATCGGATTAAAACGTTGGCGACGCAAAACGCTACAATTCTTGAGGAATTGGCGGATTAGAAGAGGACCAACAACGAGATAATTGAAAAGATGAAGCGTTTGTTCCCAAATGAATTTTAGTTTTCTTTTTGTTTAAAAAATATAAAATGTTGTTTTTAATTTATGTAAAAAACTTTTCTATAATATTATTTTTAATTTTAGTTTTTATTGATTATATATATTTTTTAATAAATTATACATTTATTTAAAAATAAAATAATTAAATATTCGAAAATAACAAATAATTAATATTCTGATGATTCCGACTGAAAACGGCGTCGGAAATTTCCTATGGACTTTGACCATCAGAGATTTCTGACGAACTTTGTCCATCGGAATTTGCGTCGGAATATTGTATGTCGGTAGTGGTCGGAATTTCGTTGGAATGTGTGACGAGATTCCGATGAACTTTTTTTTCGACGAGATATTTCCGACGTATCTTTTCGTCGGAGTATGGAAATTTTGATGAAATTCCGACGAATATGGCCGTCGGATTTCGCGTGTTTTCTTGTAGTGTTAACCCGATAGATACTTTTGTATATTGTAAGGATCAGAATATTCTTTAAATCCAAAATATATGTGATATCATACGGCCATGGTAACAACTATATTTGTGTTAAGATATTCTTTGATTAGCGTGGACAAAGGGTTAACCTAGGTAAACCTAGAACGCTAAACTATTATATATAGGGTACCTATTGTCCATAACGTATCAAACACACATACTAAAAAAGTGTCTTCTTCGATGAACCTTAGCTTTTTAAAAGAGATCAAACCATACAAAAACACATGGCGTATTCAAGTCAAAGTTGTTCATTCCTGGAAGCAATTCAATCCAATAGCTGGGAATCACTTGAACTCATTTTATCTGATGCATATGTAAGTTTCTTAAACGCTTCATCTTTCTTTCCATGACCCTGTTTTATAATAATATAACCTAATATTTTTGCGATTGTTTTCTTTTTAGGGAACTAAATTACATGCTTCATGTAAGAGAACATACCTTGCGGAGTTGGCGAATAAATTTCCTGTTGGATCCTGGAGGAATATCGAAAATTTTGCAATCAGTTCAGCCGATGGTATGTACCGATCCACCGATCATCCGTACAGGTTGTTTTTCATTCACAATACTGACATCACAAAGTCAACCCTGCAAAATGACGACCTGTTTCTGAACCTGATTGACTTCCAAGCAATAAAAAGTGGAAAACTTGACACATACTTCCTTATTGGTTAGTTTTGTAATATATATTCAAGTTTTAATACCCTTATATTTAAAACATAGACTGATACTTTACCTTAATATTTTTTATTTAGATGTTATTAGGCAAGTCATGGATTTGGGTGATCTTGAGATCGTACAATTATGGGGAAACCAAAGAAAAAAATTGAGTTTAATTTGAGGCACATCCAGTAAGTCACGTTTTAATAGTATCGAACACTGATATTTCAGAACCAAATTTTTATTTTCTTAAACGTGTGAAATGTATTATTGCAACAGTGGCCAACAGATTGCTTGCTGCCTATGGGGAAAATTTGCTGAGAACATTCATACTGCTTTCGAAGAAGCTGGATCAGAAATGGTTGTATGTCTTCTCAGATTTGCTAAAATTGGCACATATAGAAGTAATGTTTTGTTCTATACTCATTGACGAAATATATAGTTGTGATATTTTTTATGTATGTGTTTGACAATTTTCTAGAATGTATTTGTGATAGATGAGGTTCAAATATCGAATGCATTTGATGCATCACAAGTTCTTTTTAACCCACCAATAAAGGAGACAAAAGAACTTATTAGAAAGTGAGTGTTTAGTATTTTATGAGTTTCCAAAATCCATAATCTACTATGAAATATGTAACCTAATGTTTTGACTGATATTCTACTTCTCTGATATTTTATTTTGATCAGAGATGTTGATGATGAGAGCAAAGCTTTGACTTTATTTGAATTTGAAGAAGATAAACGTCATATTAAGATTAGACGCAATAAATGAATACAATATCCACTCAAGTACCTTGGTGAATTACATGAATCAACTCAGGTAAATTCAATTGTTAACAAATATGTGACATGTAACGTTAAGAATAAATAACATCTGCTTTCATATGTAGATTGAGCAATGTAGGGTCATATGTACAATTTACGGCATTGATAGGGATTGAGGATGATACTACTTTTGGTTGTAATGGTTATGACAAGAAAATAATTAATCTGTCAGCCAACACTAAAAATGTTAATGGAAAGGAGGTTATCACTCATCTTTGGTGGTGTGAATTTTGCAAGTGCAAGGTTTCTAATGTGTCCCTAAAATATTATTATCAATTACGAAGAAATTATCATTGTTAACAATATTATTGTCTTTAATTTACTAATAGAAAAAATGCTTATGAGGACAGGTTCAAACTTCATCTAAAGGTAAAGGATGATACTCGAATGTCCTACTTCATGTTACTAGATTCAATTGCCAAAGGAATTGTTACTGAATCTGCAACCGAGCTACTAAATTGTAGCTTTGATGAGGTTTAGTCTCCACTTGCTACACACGTTTTATTTTGTTCAATACTTACATAATCTATAACCCGATGACCAAAACATTTCATTTTACAGTTACAAGAAATTGATTCATTCCCTGAGGCTATCACTTCTTTAGTTGGTAAGACCTTCATGTTTGGAGTTTACATTGAGAAGGACAATGTTACTTGCAAAGGTGAGATTTTCAAGGTTGGTAAAGTTTGGAAAGATCTGAGTATGGTAATGAATGGTGCAATCTCATGATCATGTTCTCAATCTGATGTGGAAAATAGTATTGGTAGTGGTTAACACGTATTTTTTCTAGTTAATAAAAGAGAATATATAATTAACCGGTCCGACCGTGACTCGTTGAAGAAACCGAGTCCGGTTCGGATTAAAACTCATATTTACAAAAACCGATAAAACCGAAGAAAAACCGGTAAAACCAGTGACCCGAGCCAATTTCTAGTCAAATATATGTTGTTCTTTATTTTTCTAGTTAATAAAAGAGAATATATAACATATTATATGTAAAAATACCTCCTTTTACGTATATATAGTGTAATTATATATATTTAATTCTTAATAACGGAAACCCCGGTACGACCGTTGAACAGGTCCAACTAGTCAACCAATAGCTATACCGAGTTGGTATCCGGTCCGGTTTTCAAAACATTGTATTTTCTTCAACAAAAGAAGCCTTTGTTTTCTTATAGGTTGAATACGCGCATAAAAAAATATACCAACTCCCCGTTTCACGTTTATTAGAAAGCATCTTCATTACAATATACTAGGTGTTTTCCTGCACCACGTGCAGCAATAAAAATTTTAAATCTAAATTATATCAATTTTTTTTTTTAATTTTCTAATCAATATTCTAATATAAATTTTGATTTAGTTGAAAATCAAATTAAAAATTTAAAAAATTGTTTAGTTTAAAATTTTATAATAGATGTGTATACATTTTTTAATTATAATTTAGATAAATTTTTATCTATTTCTTTTGGATATATATTAAATTAATTTGTATAAAATTACTAAAAATGATATAAAAGTTGTATAATTATCAAAAAAAACTAAACAATATTTCTGAAATTTGTAGATTTATAAAAGAAACTAATGATTTTACAATTAAAAACTGTATTTTAAAAAAAAAATAGAAAATTTGAAAATATTTTTGGTAGTAAAATTATATAATTATAAAAATAAAAATAAATAATATGTCAAAAATTAAAATATTATTATACTATTTAATATCATAGTTGAATAGATTTACTTTAATGATGATGTATATTTTACTACCATATTTTAAAAATGTTACCTAAAATATAAATCAACATTAATTATAATCTTCCATGTCACATTTAACTATACACCATGTCATCTTTCTAGTGTGCCATGTCACATTTATTTAGTAAAATTGATTGTAGAAAAGACATGTGTCAAAATCACTTCGTAAATAATGTCTATGGGATTCTAGATATATTTAGATTCACGTTCATCATCTATGATTAAGCCAACATAATGTTTTAGCTTTCTCTGTCTATACCATTAAAAGAGGGTCATTCTCTTTTAATGAAAATTTAATTTTTTTTTTACAAAAATACTCTTACTTTTACAAATGATTAATAAAATTCATTAATGGCATTTGGGTCTTTTGGTTTTGGGCATCCAGATATATATATTTAAATGGATTAAATAAACAATGGACTTACACATACTTATAAAATATGTTAATTTTATTTAATATAAATATTTTAAGTTTAAATATTAGACATATATATTTTAAAAATAAATTAATCAAAAAACATAATGACATCATAATATTATTTTCTTAAATCTATGTATCATAAAATTAAGGGCTTTAACCTAAATATTCAAGTCAAACCCTTAATTTTATGATACATAGATGTAATGACATCATAATATTATTTTCTTAAATCTATGTATCATAAAACCAATCTTTTTTTGTAGTTACTATTCATCAATGAATTTTCCATGATATCCCTAGGTTTTTGAATTATTTACAATTTTTCTATTATTATTTATTTATTTATTAATTTTGAAATATGAAAAAACCAAATACACCCTAAACATTTCTTCTTAATTACAACTATGCCATCAATATTTTCAACCACAATGAACCATCATTTTTGATCTCTTAAAGCTCTAGAATTGAATTTTCAACCATCTTTTTCTCATTCTAAACAAGCAAATCTTCATTTCCTCTCATTTTCTTTACATTTCCATCTAAAAATCTCTCTTAACCTTCATTTTCATAATCAAACTTGTGTTTTTTACTTGTGAATCGTCAAAAATGATTCCTTTTGGTCATTATTGGAGTTTGGACGGTTGAAAAGTCTAGAAACGAGATTTACACCTCAAAAATGTAAATATTTACATGGTTTACGTCGTTTCTCAGATATGTGTCGCGATAATAGACTTTTTTATATGTCTACGCCCTTGTGTAGACGTACAATGCAGTCTATTTGTCAACGCACATGTCAGTTTTGCAATTGACTAAACGAATTTTTTTTTGTAACGTAGCCTTCCCCAACAGTCTACATCTTAACCTTTGACAACAAAAACAAAAAAACTACATAGACCTATAAAGACGACTACGCAAAAGAGGTTAGTTTTGTATTTGACTGAACTTTTTAACTTTTCATAAGTAGACTGTCGGAGAAGCTTACTTAAGGTCAGTTTTGCATTTGACCAAAACTTTGATTGTGTTGAAAAGGTTAGTTTTGTGTTTGAGTAAAATTTTTTTTTTTTTTTAAATGTAGACTTCATATGCAGTCTTCTCTTCCAGAAAAAAATGTAGACTACGAGTGAAGTCTATTTTTTTATTTCGGTCAAATGCAAAACTGACTCGTCGGATTTGAGAGTAGACTTCTTGCGAAGTCTGCAAGCTGTAGACGTTCATTTCAATCTACCCTTAAAAAGTCAAACATAGTCAATTGCAAAACTAACCTCATTCAAAAAAATTAAAACATGTAGACTGTATATTAAGTCTACTTCTGAAAGTCAAATCCTGGAAAATTCTAGTCAATAGCGGAAACTAACCTTTTTAAAATTGTAGACTGAAAAGGAAGTCTACTTATATAAAATCACAACTTTTTCCAACTATAAAAAGTAACCCGTAAAATAGTCAATTGCAAAAACTAACCCAAAGAGTAAACCTATATGATCGTCTACTGATGTAAACTGAAAAGAAAGTCTACCACCTTGTAGACTGAACATGGAGTCTATTTTGAAATATACATTAAAAGTTAATTTGTGTATTATGCATTAATTTTTTTCACGATTTTTTCGTTTGAAATTGTGTAATAGTTAATCATAATGGGTTTGAGTGGTTTTGAATAGAAAAAATATTGTAATTATGAAAGTATAATACTTTTGATTTTGCTATATTGTTAGGTAACAATTGTAGACGTATTAGTAAGTTTACATTAATTGTTTTATGAAATATGAAATACTTCTTCACTAATTATGTAAACCTGTATTTTTTTTTTTTGCAGGAAATGGCTTAAATACCTGTTGTATACGGAGAATGGGTAGTGAAAGAGTTTTTGTGGGAGATTGTTGTCAATAATCGGAAAGGAGGGTGAATGTTCCTTGTGCATGATGGTTGTACACATGGTGAACTTCTTGAAATAACACAAGAAGATTATGATCTGGACAACGTGTTAGTCTTCTTTAACAGAAAGTAGACTTCTTTTTAATTCTCTTATAGAGGAAGACTAATATGTAAGTCTCTGGATTGTATTGAAGTTGTAATTTTGGTCGAATATGAGTTAAAATCTCTGAAAGAAGAGTATTGTACTGATACAAAGGATGATATTTGGATAGAAAGTCGAGTAGCAGACTTCTGTAAAAGTCTTATGTAAAAGAAGACTAATACTTAAGTCTGCTGCAAGCAAATTACACAAGTTTGTTACAACCATAAGTCTGGTACAAAATCCTGCTACAACAGTCTGTTCCTCACAACACAATACAATAGTCAGGTACAAAAGACTACTACGTCAACCTACATATATCCGATGAGGAAAGTCACCAGAAAAACTTCACACTTTCCTCCAATTCTACCCAAAAAAGTGGATTGTAAACCTTAGTCATAGACACCCAAATGCTTGTAGTCGACTTTCTCTGTGTCGTTTATGCTAGTCTCATCAAAAATCTGAGTCGCCATCTGAGTCATGATTCTCTGGATGTTCTTATCACACAGATCATGAGGTGGGAATGTCATGCCAAGTGCATGACATTCTATATACTTCAAGCAATACACTCCACAGTCACCACTTTGTTTGTTTTGTGGTACCCCAGATGCCGAGACCCGCTCATGTGTGAAATCAACTGTGTACAACTCCCTCTCCTCTCCGCGAGATAACATATACAACATGTACGGAACCATGTGTGCAAGAGGCTTCACGGTCTTAGCCATTTCTTCATCCTTAGTGTAAGCAACATCACTATCCCAAATCACTATGTGTCTCCTCGGAATTGATATCCAGCAAGCTGCCCAATGATTCTTCTTGACAAATAATGGCGCATATATATCATCAATCTCCACCGCCCATGTCTTATATGATCTGCTATATGCTGGTTCCTCGCATGTGTAGTAGTTCAAGGCCCCAGGAGGCAATAGTTTACCTGAGGTGTCAAGAAAATTGATTCTGTAATTACATGAAATCCAACTAATAAAAAAAAGTGATTAATAAGTCTTGTCTTTGTTGCTTCTAAATTAAAAATTAATAGTAGTTCAAGGTCCCAGGAGGCAGTAGTTTACCTGAGCCGTCATGATTGGCAGGAGAGTCCAGAAACTCTGAGTACTTTGATGTCCAGACTTGAGTAAACACATCATCCATGAAGCAAATTCTGTCCGACCTAAACCATTTCGGGTGTTTTGTGTATCAGAGTCTTAAGAGATTAATTCCAGCATCCATGTGCTGCATTTACAAAATTAGAGACTTCTGCATCAGAGAGGTTTACTACATCAAAGGGAAGTCTGCATGTGAGAGAAGTCTACATACCGTGTCACTCAACCATTCCTTAGGAGTTAGTAGTGTGTAGAACGAAAACCTTAAAGAGCCACGCACCTTCTGTCGTCATTTGCTGTCAATAATCAAATCAAATAAATAAAACACTACCAAGTCTTTTATATAAAGAGAAGTTATATAAAGGTTGGATGACTTACGGGTCAAGTTTCAGCCAATCAATAAGAACAGTGAGTTTTTGGCGCTCAACAACAGCAAATGTGTTATATCTCTGGCCTCGCTTCGGCTTGTTAGGTATGATAACCTTTGCTGTACTGTTTCCAGCAAAAGGAGATTTGTCATGTCCCCGATCCTAGATAGGATCGTCCGGACGGGCCATGGTGCGAGGAGACGCACCAGTCAGGTTGTGAGACCTTGAGACAAGCGTATCATGGCCCAAAATGATGGCTAAGGACCTCAGTCAGTTGATACTTAACCAGGATACGATGAAAACAAGGGTATAGAAGTTGGACGAGTGATTTGAGAGCTGGTCGAGTTCTGGATCAAGCTCAATCAGCTAGGTGCAGCTGGAAACTAGCTCACCTTGATTTAATCAGCTAAAAAGATTTGGAAGACTATCTCACTCAGATGGGTGCAGTTGGGGATCAGCTCATCTCACATGGGCGGAGTGTTCTGGTCCGGACCAGTGTGGACGGGTCAAAGCGGTTATGGATGACCCGTTGGGTCGGGTGTGGGTCGGTTTGATCCAGTTCATCACAGGTCGGGCCAAGGTATTGGGAAAAGGCCCAGAAGTGTAAACTAAGGCTCATGAGTCGATTGGGAAGAAGGGAAGAAAACCGCCTAGGGCGGTTGTGGACGGTTTGGAAAAAAGGGAAACCGCCCCTTTTGGATCTAAGGACTTGGTAACTGCCTTCCAGGCGGTTATGGACAGTTGGTGATCGATTTATCCTTCTATTTTTCTTGTTTCCTGTCTAAAATATCATTTCTCAGAGACAGAAAAAATCAGACAAACTTCCATAGAGAAAAGAGAAAAAATCGACAGTTGGGCGATTTGATATATTGGTGGTTTTTTATCGATTCTGGTGAGAGTTTTCTGCGAGATTGAGAAGATGGATACTAGACAGAGAGAAAAGGATAAGGAGAAGGAGAAGGAGAAGGAAAAATCCCAGGAGACCGTACCCCTAAGGTGAGAGGTGTTGCCAAGGACCACCGAACATGGCCTGCGGATGATCCGTTAGGTACATGGTTTGGTCTGGTTCGTTTTGTTACACCCATCTCTGACTTCTTCTACTCTGTTCTTCATCTATTTCTTGTCATGGTATTGGATGTTGATGTTTCAGATATGGAGGCACTGATCATGGGCTTTGGCCGGATCAAAGAAGCCATGAAAGTTTATGGTTTGGTCAGACTGATCATGGTCGAGATCTATATGATCTGGTCTGATTCACGGAATTATGTTTATGGTAGTTTCTTAGTTGGGATTTATCATGAATTTTAATTAGTATTTGGACCACATTTGAAAATGGCCAGATTCAACATTTTTAAGTGTTTTCGATGTTTAGATGTGATCCAACCATGCAGTGTGATAGATTCTTGTGCTGATATCTAATCATGTGATTGTGTGTCTTGTGTATGCTGGATCCAGGACCAGACTTGGACCGTGGTAAGGGAAAAGCACAGTGAGGACCGCGGCCATAGGAAGATGTGTGGTGAATGGGTCGATCCTTTTAATTGTGTTATCTTAGTAGCCTATTGTGCAACTTGTGAATTTATGTGATTCTAGTGTGTAATCTATCTATGCTGAAAGAATTAATGATGTTTGATTCTGATTTATCTATCTATGAAGTACTTAAGTTGCCTTATTGACTATGATTGTTTAAATATGTTTTCAATGAACCTCAACTACTGATGATTACTTAGAAAAAAATATTGCACTTGAAATGGAATCAAACTGGTAGAGTTGTTTGGTAAGACTGTGGTCTGATTGGATTGAGGAATCCAGGATCGGGTCTTACAAGATTGCTGAGTTATTGCAAGCCTACGTTGCATGTCACTCTTAGCACGAGCCACAATGCGAGTCGCTCTCAGTTTACTAACTTATTTCAGTTTTCTCGCAGAGCCATAATCAATGTGTGATTGTTCCTTGTCTCTTATAACAACACTTACACCTCCATTTTCATTCTCACTCTGCATTTGTTTTCAATAGAAAGAACACATTAATAACAACCATTAATAAGAAAATGCATCCTTTTACAATATGGTATAAACCAAAAGTGAACAGTCAAATGCACACGTTTTTCAAACCAAACAAGCTAATATTCCAAGGTTCCAAAAAAAGCAACATGAAAAAGGTTCCATCATTCCAAATGCAAATGCAGACAAGTTGTTACTTTTTCACTGGTTTTGTGCCTCTTTTTGGAGTGATTGGTTTGAGGGAGGGTTTGGTACTAACCCCAATGGCTTGGGCGCCTTTAGCTTTGGCTCTTGTTGTCATTCTAGTGGGTTGGGGCGTTGCTTCCTCAGCTTTGCTTTCTTCAGATCTGTCCTCCTCAGCTTTGTCTCCATCAGAATTGTCTGCCTCAGGTACATCAGCAGATGAACCAGTTTTGGTGTGGTCTTCCTTCCAGCCTTCACGCACAATCTTCTCTACAGCTCCCATCTTTGCAGTAAGGCCCTCAATCATGCGGGAATGTATCTTCAGAGTGTCCTCGCATATGTGAAGCCCCTCAACCATAGTAGAGGTCATGCCAGTTAGCCAATGACATATTTATTCTTTCAAGGTCTCTATATCCAGGCCAGGAGCCTTCTTGCGTGATTTTCCCTCCAACTCAGTGGGAAGAGTTGTGTGATTCTTGCTTTGCACCATCTGACCAGCCTATGGCTTCATCAGATGGATCTCCACCTTCACATTTGTCAACAGTGATGTTCCGACAAGAGGCCAGTGACTTTGTTCCCACACCCAGCCTGAAGAAAACATTGCCTTCACTATGTTATCAACCTTTTTATCTTCAAGATCATCATCCCAGAGAGGGAACATTTCAAAGTACTCCTTCACAGCAAAGTTGTTAGCCCTAGTCTGCAGAAAATAAGAATATTAAGTTAGTACAAAACCACTTAAAATTAACATAATACATACATAAACATACAAAGCATACTTGTTTCAAAATGTTCTCCTTGATATTTCTCTTGCCTCTGCAACCTGAGAAGGCAAGTAGAGGTGGGGTCGGGAAACCTTCTATAGGTTCACTAAACCCAGCCGCAAATTCAGGGAGACAACTGTAGACCCAGACTTTGAAGAACATGAATGACGCCTTCAATAGCATACGTCCTTTCCAACTTTGCAACCTTCACTGAGTCCAACAAGAATTTAAACGCAACTCTTCCCCACAGGTAATCTTCAAAAGTATCTAGATCCATCACTAACCTAGCCAGGCTAGCTTGTGTGGGTGTCGAGATTCTTGGTGCTTTGAGGAAGCCAACATATATGGCTAGATACCCTAAACGCAGCCGATCTTCTCGAGACCATGTTTCTCACTTCTGACACGCAGAAGTTAATTCATCAATACTTGGCCCCCGGTCGATATGCACTCCCAGCCGCCCCCAAAATGCTTTCATGTCATCTGTTACCTCAACCAACGGATTCTCGAGATTCTTCACATACTCATAGTTCAAGCCAGTTATCTCTTCAAATTCATGCAAAGAAAACCTCACTTGTTGAACACCTGCAAGACTCCACAACTCATACTTCTTCTTGCACTCGAGCTGAAAACACAGTATATAGTACACCAGCCTCGAAGCCCATCCAAAATCCAATTCATGGAACTTCAAGAACACTCCCAATCTCGAGTTCTTGAGCTCCTCCCATTCCTTTTCGTCGAGTGCATTTTTAAGAGCAGGGAAGAGCTTGCTGTCATCACTGTAGTAAGCAATGCTTTTAGACGGGACAGGTTCCTGCCCTAGAGTATACAGCCTCGGTGGGAAATCAAGCTTATCCATTTTGTAACCTGCACCAAAAAGACACAAACAAAGAATTATACAAGTGAAGTCTACACGAGAAGTCTACAATTTAAAATGAAGTCTACACGAGAAGCCTATAAATTCAAACATCAGTGTACACGAGAAGTCTACAAATTCAAAACATCAGTCTACATGAGAAGTCTACAAATTCAAAACATCAGTCTACAAATTCAAAACTTCAGTCTACACTTCAAAATGAAGTAGACTGACCGGAAGCAGAGAAATGGATTAGAGAGGATGCGCCGCTCGTTAGAGAAATGGATCTAAAACTGGCCGACTCAGATCTGAATCAAAAGAAACTAAAAGGTTAGTAAACAAGGATGAGCTTGTTAGGTTATTAGTTAAACGAGAGCTAGAGATGACAGAGAGACGTACGTCGGAAAGATGAAGCACAATCCCTTACCGGCTAGGTTTGAGAGATGACTGAGAGATGAAGTAGAAGCCGTGATACTGACCGGAAGCAGAGATTTGGATGAGAAGCGCCGTTGCTTAGAAGTCGCCGGCTCAGATCTGAAAAAGGAAAAAGGTAAAGGTGGTCAAGAGAGACGGAGCGGACAGAGACAGAGCAGACGGAGACGGAGCGGACGGGAGACGGCGTGGATCGAGTTCGCCAGAAATCGCCTAGAGAGAGATATAACGCAGATTAGGGTTTTTTTACCCGAAAAACTTGAGAAATCGTATTTATATGCTGGGTAACTTTTCTGGTTAGGTTTAATTCGATTAGGTTAAAATTATATGGTTAAATTTGGTTAGGTTAAATTGTGTGTAGACTTCTTAGAAAGTCTACAACGATTTTTATCTTTTTCCCTTTATTTTTTACAAAATTTAATATATGATTTACTAAATATGTTTAATTATTTTTATTTTTAAATTTATAGTCATAATATATGATTTAAATTTTTTTATAAATATTTAAATTTAATTTAAATTTTAGGATTTTTTTCTAAACACCAATACGAATAGATCGAAAAAGGTCTACATATATGTAGACTTTATAATATGTCTACGAGCCCCTAAACCAAAAATCTCAAACCCTACATGTTTTGCTTGATCATCAAACAATCTAAATTACTGTTTCAAATATCAAAATTATACAAAATGTAAACGACTAAACATTAATAAGCAGATTTAAGTCAATAAAACCAAAAAATCAAAATCTAAATTCTAACCCTATGAAATCTACTACTAGAAGACATAACATGTTACACCGTATTGTTTCTAACCCATGAACATTTTTTAAGACATGTTTACCAAATTAGTATATGTTCCTTAAAAATGTTTAATTATATAAAAAATTTACTTCATATTATCCATTATATTAATGATTAGTTAAAAATTTTACAACAATTATTTTTATACATTTTTAAAAATTAAATTATTATTTATCATGATATAGACTACATAACAAGTCTACAGAATGAATAAACTTCGTCCGAGGTTTACAACTATGTAGATTTCTTTCTGTTACGTGTAGACTAACAAAGGATAGAAACGTAAAATACACTTTTGTTTTTTTTTGTTTGGTCATAAGAGTTAAATAGTACTTTTATCACCGATGTGGGTTGGTTTTGCATTTGACTGAAAATGAGGTACACTTATAGGTTTCACTTGAATATTTGGGTTGATTTTAGCAATTCTCCAGAAAATTAAATTTTAAATCTAGAATAAAAGTAAAAAATACAAATTTTTAATAGGTTACTAATAACAAAAATAAACTAATACTGTCATATTAATAATTTTTTATATTATCATTTTTTATTTGGATGACATAATAAAAAATATCATCAAAAATCACAAGTGTGTGTAATATTAAAAAAAATATGATTAATTTAAGAAAAAAATAAAAATTCTATCATATATTTTATGTTTTATCGGATCATTGATTAATAACGAGTTTTTGGATTTTTACCAGTTTGTATAAAATTTTTAATTAATGATTTTTTAATTAAATCTGAACTGGATTATATATAAGTTACGAGTCTACTTGTTCAGGGGATCTGGGTCAGATATGCAAACACTTCTTAAGACTCAAAACATTATTTTTGAAAAAAATTTAAAGGGCAAATCTCTCAAATAGTTCTTTTTGAAGTTTTTGTCACAAAAATAGACATTGAGAGAAAAAATGACCAAAACAGACTTTTTTATTTTGAAAATTTTAGTATTTTTTAAATTTTTTAATTGTTAAACCTCAAATCCAAAACTCCCACCCCATAACTCTTAACCCTAAGTTTAGATTAATTAATCCAAGGGTATAAATATATATATATATATTTACATCTTTTAATAAAGTCTATTTTGGTCATTTTTCTCCTTGAATGCAATTTTTGGAACAAATTTTTTTAGGTCTATTTTGATCTTTATCTCAATTTTTAAATTATATGTTCTCTAATAATAGATTATAAATTCATGCAAATCACTTTGAACCAAATATATGTTCTATTTCTTTTTGTTTTGAAGAGAAAAAATAAATAATAAAAACATAAAAGTTCAATTGTTATGATCTGAAACAAAAATATTAGTAATTTGTAAATCAATTTGTGGTCAATAAGTGAAAAAAATCAACATTTTTTAAGGGCGGATCAAAATCTAGTAGAAGTTTTAAAACCAAAAGAAAATATAAATTTATAAAATAAAATAAAATTTAATAGTGCTTGGGGGTCAAGCTTAGGGTTTAAAACAAACCAATTCTCGTTCGTTCCTTCTTTCGTCGCAGTCACCATGGGGCGCTCTCAAGTCAATAAGGCTCACAAGCCTCGTTTCTCCAAATCTTCCAGAAATCTCCACAAAACGTCCCTTCAAGGTAACTCATCAACGATTTCGTCTCTTTTCGATCTTCAGAATGACTGGAAAATTTTGCAAATTGAATCAGATGGCAGTCGTATTGGTAAACCGACGGGTAACCATGTCAAAGGTGCTAGAGCTGCTCGTCTTCATCGTGGCAAGATGGTGATTCTCCTTCCCTTACACTTTTTTTATTAATCGGCGACTCTTGAATGATACCAAATCTCTCTCTCTCTTTTAGCTCAGAGAGCAGAAGAGAGCAGCAGTTTTGAAGGAGAAGAGAGCTTCAGGAGGATCAAACAGTGCTCCTCGTGTTATCGTGAGTCTTACTTATTGTTTATAACTTTAGAAAGTTACAGCCTTTGTTAAAATGCTGCTTTAAAACTCTGTTTATGATGATAGGTCTTGTTTCCTCTATCTGCTTCTGTTGATTTAAATTCTCTTGGGGAAGACCTTTTAAAGCTATTATCTAATGATGATGATGATTCTGGAGCCACTTCAGTAGCATCTTCTAAGTATAAGCTAAGAGCAACTGTATGTGTATTCCCTTTCAAGATTGGTTCCTTTATGTATGCATTGCTAGTTCTATCAAATTCATACATCACAGGTGTTGAAGGCGCCTCACGGGGATCTTCTGACATGCATGGAAATGGCCAAGGCATAAGACTTTTCATTGCCTGCGTTTGTTTTTTTCTTTGAGCGAGCTAAGTGCTAACTTGGTTATTATTTCTTAAATAGGTTGCTGATTTGATTGCTTTTGTTGCATCTGCAAACTCTCCATGGGATGAGAATGTCTATAACTTCATAGACTCATTCGGAACTCAGTGCCTTTCTGTGCTTAGATTCATTGGTCTACCAAGCACCACTGTGTTGATCCGTGTAAGTTCTTTGCTGCCCTTTGTCTATACAAGGGCTCTTGAACCTTGCTTTGATGTTTGGCTTCTTGATTGATTGCAGGGTTTACCCAGTGAGCTGAAAAAGAAAAATGACCTGAAAAAGATGTGTGCCTCGCAACTGGCTTCTAAATTTCCTGAGGATTGTGAGTTTGATCCAGCAGATACCAGAGATGAGTTGCAGAAGGTAAATTCTCCTTATTGTTTTATTATTTTATTCACTGTTCTTCAATAGATTCAAATACACACTTCTTGGTGTTCTTGCAGTTTGTGCGGCTATTCAAGGCAAAAAAGCTTAATGTACCTCATTGGAGAAGCCAGCGGCCATATGTTGTGGCTGAGAAGGTGCTTATATTGATAACATCTCATTTGACTGAGTTCGTAAAAAGTAATGTATCTCCATATTCTTGAATGGTACATTTAGGTTGGGATTCTAATGGCTGATGAAAGCCAAGGAAAGTGCACTCTGCTTCTCTCTGGTTACTTGCGTGCTCGCAAACTATCTGTAAATCAGCTGGTAATCATCCTGTTCTACTCTCTCTACTCTATCATGCCTTATGCATCTCTTAGATTTTTGTTCTTTAAATCAGGTCCATGTTTCTGGCGTCGGCGATTTCCAGCTCTCAGAAGTTGAAGTCCTGAAGGACCCATTTCCATTGAATGAAAGGAAAAAACAGAACTCCATGGAACTGGATGATTTAGATGATGAAGAGGTACATGATATTTTCATTAACTATTGATGAACTGTTAGTTCTTTACCTTTAAGGGAACCTTGTACTGAATGCTAGAACAGCATCCTTCAAATAAAGTTGTCTGTCATGATAACGTATTATGATTGAATATATGATATCCATCTTGAAGCTCTTTAAGTTGTTTTCTTAGTAAGAATAAAGATGTTATACCATGGCCTTCGCTTTGTCAGGATATTTACCTGTTTTGGAATTGACCAGGTATTGAGGTCTCTGCATCCTGATCCCATGAAACAAGAGCCTTTAGTAGCTGAAAACACTCCAGATCCTTTAGCAGGGGAACAGGTATGTCTAATTAGTTCTTTAACAGATGAAGCGGCCATTTTTCATCTGTTCTGAAACTTCACTTGTTGTGTGATGATCCATTTGTGTAGACATGGCCAACTGAGGCAGAGATGGCTGAGGCTGACAAAAATCAGAAACAGGGAAAATTAAAGAAGAGGACTTTACCGCGAGGGACATCAGAATATCAGGTTTCTGGATGATCTTTAGCCTCACTTTAACTCTTCTTGTCTCCTTAATATGTCACAACTCTCTCACCCTCTTATTTTTGATTTGATTTGCAGGCTGCTTGGATTATTGATGAAGAGGATTCTGATAATGGTGATTCCAATGATGATCTTATGGTATTGGAAAAAGAAGCTGATCACTTCTCTAATCAAGGCCAAGATTTTGAGGATGATAAAGAAACACTGCGGGATGTGGATAATGAAACTTATAATGACTCCGAGATGATGGTAAGATTTTTCTCCATGTACGATTGTCACGTAAAAACAGTAGTTGTAGCTTCACTACTTTTTTTTTTTAAATTATGATTGCGTATCTTGTTAAGGTCATAAGCCAATCTACTCATGATTCAGGATGATGAAAACTTGACAAGGGAGCAGTATGAGGATCAAATGAAGAATATAAAAGAGGCACATGCCGAGGATGAGGGTTGGTCAAAACGTTTTACTTTTGTAGAGTTATTTTCTCTGTTGGTCATATATGTGTGCACATATTCATGTGAGTCCTTGTAGTGTATCTGAATCTCTCAAGTCCTCACTAATTTCTACGTTTGCATTGTTCTTCAGAATTTCCTGATGAAGTAGAGACACCCATTGATCAGCCAGCAAGGAAACGTTTTGCAAAGTACAGGGGTCTCAAATCCTTCCGAACGTCCTCGTGGGATCCAAATGTAGTAACACTGATCTTGATCCAAAGCTCATTTTTTTAATTCCTTTTGCTGTAAAGTGTTGCTAAATTTTGGTTATTTGTTGGCAAATTCAGGAGTCCCTACCTCAGGACTATTCCAGAATCTTTGCTTTTGATAATCTCGCAAGGACTCAAAAGCTTGTGCTCAAGCAAGCCCTGAACATGGAAGAAGAAAGCAGAGATGATTGTGTACCGACTGGATCATATGTACGGCTGCATATTAAGGAAGTGCCTATTGTCGCTGCCTCTAAACTATCCTCCCTTGTGAACACGAAACCCATTATAGCATTTGGGCTTTTACAGCATGAATCCAAGATGTCCGTTCTGAACTTTAGGTAATCACCATCTTACTGTTTTTATTTTTGTTTGTTTGTGTTGATGAGATGTTGCTTCCTTTAGCTAACTTATCATCTCCGCAGCGTTAAGAAGTATGATGGTTATGAAGATCCTATTAAAACAAAAGAAGAGCTTTTGTTTCATGTTGGTTTCCGCCAATTCGTTGCAAGGTTGACAAATTTGTTCCTGTTTCATCTAAGTGCAATACCTTTTCTTGTTTGCAATCTTGAAATCATAATGGTTGGTTTAAACTTTCCAGGCCAGTATTTTCAACCGACAATTTCAGCTCAGACAAGAACAAGATGGAGCGTTTCCTACATCCAGGGCGTTTCTCATTGGCTTCAGTATACGGCCCAATAACTTTCCCATCACTTCCTTTGGTAGTTCTGAAGATTTCTAAAGAGTTGGATGCTCCTGCCGTTACTGCTCATGGTTACTTGAAAAGCATTGAACCCAACAAAATAATCTTGAAGAAGATAATATTAACTGGGTAATATACTTATACCTTTTCTAGTTTGCATACTTGCTATATGTATTTTAAAGTAGAAATATAATATATGTCAACCGAGGATTAAAATATATTTTAAAAGTAATTTTAACCAGTTTTGAATTTGGCTTGGTTCAGGTATCCTCAGAGAGTATCAAAGATGAAAGCATCAGTGAGATATATGTTCCATAACCCGGAAGACGTGAGATGGTTTAAGGTAAGAAAGAGAAGAAAAAAAGATGATGTATTGAATGTATTAGTCTAAAATAAGAGAGTAAAAGCTAAAAGCTTGGGGATGAAACAATGTTTTTTTTATGTGCAGCCTGTAGAAGTGTTGTCTAAATGTGGGCGTCGTGGTCGCGTGAAGGAGCCGGTTGGTACACATGGTAAGACATTGTTTGTTATTTTAAGAAGATAGATTTTATGTTTGGTTTGTTGAATCTTTTTGCTTATACATGTGGACATTGCACAGGGGCAATGAAATGCATATTCAATGGAGTGGTGCAGCAACATGACGTTGTGTGCATGAAATTGTACAAGCGTGCTTATCCCAAATGGCCTGAGCGTATGTACCCGCAGCTTCTCTGATTCGTATTCATAAACTGAAGCTGATGATGATGTTCCAGTTTCTCTGAATTCATACTCGTAATATGATAGCTTATGAACCTCGTTCAGTGAAAGTCCTCCAGTTTGTCATGTATGATGATAAAATATATATTTTTTTAAAATTAAAATAATAATATGCTTTTTGTTTTTGTTTTAAGCTTTCCCTATTTTTATACTATGGAATAATATATTTGTCATTATATTATTATATATTGTCACTATAATATCTATAAGCCATATATACAAAAGTTATCAGAAAAATAATAAATTTCTTCCAGTGTTATCTCTTTTTAAAAAGAAATCTAGCTTCACAATTTTTTTCTTTTTGGAAATTTCATCCGATTAGATATTGTTGTAAGATTAAATTTAAAATGTTGAAATTTTAGAATACATAATAAATATTAAATGGCTTCGCTTGAATCATGATATCTAAACTAAGAAGTTCTATTTATAATGGATAACTATGATATTATCAACTATGAGAAATATTATAAATAATTTTATAACTGATAATTTTATTGGCTTTATGTAGATTTCATGTCTGATTGTAGCATCGTGAATCACTTTATAAGATCCACGTTTAACGATACTCTCTGATGTATATTAAAGATTTCTTGTAAACCTTTTCTCTATTAATATACATAATTTTGCGTTCTTTGGGGTTCAAAACCCAAACTTCATGGTGTAGTATTAATAAACCATTTGTCAAACTATTGAAAGTTTTGTTTTTCTCGTTAAAATGTAAAATTTTCTTTTTCGCTAAAACCTAAAATCTCATTTTTCGCCAAAACCTAAAATCTCATTTTTCGCCAAAACGTAAAATTATATTTTCCCACAAAAAATTAATGATCTTATATATTTATCACAAATATAAAATAAACTTTATCACAATTATAGAAATCTATCAATATTATTTGTGAAATTTAAAATAAATTAAAAAAATGGTAATGAAGAATTAGGGTACCTATCGGTAACCCAAAAGAGTTACATGGTTGCTTCTGAGTTACCCTAAAAAAAATCAAGTTTTTCATATTAAGGATGATTATGGACAAGTTATTTTTGGGTGTGGGTAGAATATAATTTTTTTACCCATGAAAACATTTGTATCTGACTATCTCTATTTAATGTTTCACATAATGTCGTGGCCGTGAGATCACTACTCCATATTGGTTTCTTTGTTCAGGTAGTATTCTAATGGTGGGGGAAATTATGAGTGCGGCTAAAGGAGTAACCAATGTATTTTGGGGGCACACACCATGTGAACGATGATGTACAGTTGACGCACTTGCATCTTTACTCTTTAGTTACTCTTACCCTATATTTTATGATCTTCTTAATCGGAGCTACAAACATTAAAGCAAGTTTTGATTGTGGAATTGGCTTCGATCATTGTTTTGGAATTGATATGGTTTTGTTTAATTTCAATGCATTCTAGAATAAGTTAAGGCCATAAGCACAATGAAATACACACTAGTTTTGATACAAAAGCTTCTCTCGAGTTTGGACTAGACTCTCTTATCAACAGACCGCATACTACACACAATAAAATCTAAGCAACACATCTTTACCAAAACCCAATGATGTCTTCTCAAACCCGCTTCATACTTATAATTTCAAACCTGCAAAATCCACTTTGCAAACAAAAGCCTTTTATAGTCAATTAAGAATTGTGTAAGTTTCTCATTACATACATCATTGAGGGTAAACGACTCTTGGTATGAAAAGCTAGGTTAATGGTGGAGTTAGAAGTGTTTAAGGGTTACAATCACGATGTAGAGGATGCATGATATCACACAAAATGAAAAGATAAGACTATATCAATTGATGTCCATAACCTTTACTCGTTCTTCATTTCTCAATGTCCTCAGCTCACACTTCGTTCACTCCTCCATCCGGAGCATGCTCAAAGTCAATAGGACTTCTCAGTTCTCAAGGGAGCACCAAAATCATCTCGTAATCAGTCTCAGAAAAATTCTCCCCATGAAGAGGTGGGAGATGAAAAAGGACTCCTAAAAAGACGTCGGGCCTCATGCGGCCACCTACGAATGAGGCCGAGAAAGAAGAAAAATTTGGATGATTATTCATTGCTCTCTACAAAAACTAAGGAAGACTCAGAGGTGGGACGGATTCAACATAACTCTGATATATATATATATATATATATACATACACGCTGCTCAGCATTCCTTAGCCGGCGTATCGTCAAAGAAAGAGAAAAGTGACTCTTTTAGGATATTCAGAAATAAGTTAAACTTTCTTCCATAGGATTTCAAATTAATTTCTCGAAAGAATCATATCCCTCGAAAGCTAAAGGATATTCTGATAGGAAATTGGAAATCAGTCGATCCTTTCAAAATAAGCATTCAAAATTTGATTGAAGGTTAAGGATTCTTGCTTCTGAGCAGGGGGATCGAGCCAAACGAAATCACATCAACGACATGTCAGCCTGTAAATCGAAATAATAAAAGCCCATTGCAGCATATTATCCTATAAATCGTGCTCCAAGCCTGGGATCTATAAACTCGACAAGAAAATCAAGTACCAATTGAAGTACCATGATAATTCCTGATCAGACACTGCACCGTTAAGATCGGAAAGCTAGATGCTAACAAGGCCACGAGCCTTGCCATCCATTGAAATGCAAGACCATGCCTTGATTCCTTCTAGATTAATCGATCTATACAGGCTCCAAGCTTGGAAAAATATATTAGACCCATGTCTACCTCCAACAAAGAATTCTCCTCCAAGTTTAAACACAGTTCAGACCTCTACTAACCCAACAAAAAGGACATCATAGAAGCGACATTCTGCTCAAAACACACATGCTGAGAAGGAACGACCCCGGTCGGCCGAAGGGCACAAGTTATCTCCCGAATTCGATGACGTAAGAAAAAGATAAAGGACAAACTGTTGGGAAAAAAAATCCATCAAGGTATTACTCCAGCTCTCGAGTAGGATGCCGGCCTTCAGATTCTTGCCTAGAGGAATCTTGACTTATTTTCTAAATCTCATTATTTCCAAAAAAAATTGTGTCTCTTATTTTTTAAAAAAACAGGTTTTTAACTTTCTTTGTTGAAAGTCGTGTTCTTAACTTATTCTTGTTGAAAAACACCAAAACTTTTGATTCTTTTTATAACTAAGATGCATATTTATTCCTATTGTCGTTTGTGGAAATTGGATCCTCTTAAAGGTTAGGGATTTGTTGTTGATAAAACAAAACGAGGTAGAGTACTAGTTTTAGAATTAACAACTACTTTGAGACCTAAGGATTATGGTTTTTGAGGATTTAAAAATTTATCAAAGTCTTGTCAACCTTGAGTTAATTTATCAACCTACGTAGTTAATCAATACAACATATTGTCCTCCTGTTATCTTCAGGAATGATCGACAACTTAAAAGAATTTCTTACATATGTACGGGGTAAAGCTTTGACAAGGTTGTGTGTGTCTACTTCACCTATCCCTCACATATCCTTTAAAAGAGCGAGAAGTTAACATTGAAGTGGACAAGGAGGCAACTAAATCGCCTTTGAGAGAGTGAGGTGAACATTCCTCGTTTGCACCAGTAGATGACTTTGGTTGTTCGTGTAAGCATGATGAAGAAAATTGTAACTTGAACGATTGAGAAGAAAATGATGATGTCGATTTAAGTAACACTGAAGACAACATGGGAAAAAAGTGTTTGATTTTTTTTTATGGATGTTGTGAAGATGGATGAAACGTTTCAAAACAAATCGATATTGAAATCAGCATTCGAAATCTCAACAATGAAGCATAACTTTGATTACAAAGTTGTGAAATCAGATACAAAACCTTGGTATACCTTATGCGTTGAAAACATGTGTAACATGAGTGTTAGTGATGTGGGTTATCAGGATCCACATATTTCATCACAAAAAAATATGTGGCGGATTATACATGTGCTGTATCTAGTAGGAAAAATGGTGGCCAGACAGCTTCTACAAAAACTATTGGTAATCTAATAATGCATAGGTATGATAGTGTGAAAAAGGTTCAAAGCTAATGATGTCGTACAAATTATGAGAATCGAGCATGGATGCGAGATATCTAATCCTTAGCATGGGATGCTCATGAACTTGCAATTAATGTACTTAAAGGTATTCCCGAGAAAAGTTTTGGTAAAATTATAAAATACTTGCACATGCTGAGAGAAGCTAATCCACGAACACATACGTTTTATGAAACCGATGCAGATGGTAAATTCTGATTTCTCTTCGTCTTGTTTGGGCAATTAGTACGAGGTTTTCACACAGCCATTCAAAAAGTCCTTGTTGTTGATGGGACATTTTTTAAGAGCAAATACAAAGGGGTATTGCTTGTTGCTACAAATGTGGAT
The DNA here is from genome assembly GCA_905132885.1 of Moricandia moricandioides. Taxonomy (NCBI): domain Eukaryota; kingdom Viridiplantae; phylum Streptophyta; class Magnoliopsida; order Brassicales; family Brassicaceae; genus Moricandia; species Moricandia moricandioides. Next base: position 50,076 of record CAJHQQ010002737.1, read on the forward strand.
GGAAACTCTAACTTATATCCTATTGCATTTGCGGTTGTGGACTCAAAAAATGATCGTTCAAGGGATTGGTTTATGAGAAAACTGAAGGTTGTTGTTGTAGATGAGCATTCTCTAGATTTTGTGTCAGACATGAATAGCTCGATTGCTAAGGAACTTGAAAAAGGTGTATCCTCGTTCTCAACATGGAATTTTCATTCACCATTTGTTAATAATGTGGTCAAATATTTCCATGGAAATGGAGTAGCTGGATTGATTGCAAAAACTTCTAAAGCTTATAGAGTCGTCGATTTTCAAAAACAATTTCAAGTTGTGAATCAATAAACTCTTCTTTACGCTCACCAAGAGAGTATCCAGTTATTCCATTCTCAATTGCTTCTTCAACCTCTTCTTCCTCTAGACCATCTTCCTCAGAACTGTACACATGTGGTTTTACAATTTCCTGATAAGCCAATACATGCTTACTCCACTCATACTTCTTCCATTACATGTCAATTATAAGATCGACTCTTTCATCCTTTATCTCATTGGTTTGTACAAAGTCAGGATGAACAATAACATTGCAATTCCCTGTGGAAGAGATGTATTGAAACACATCTCCCTACAAAACATAAACAAAGGTTAACACACAAATATTAAAAGCAATGAAATTAAATCACATTAAAAAGAATCCAAACTTACACTAGATCCAAAATTCAAACTCTATTCTAATAATATCCTCATAGGAAAACTTAGAAGATCCATTCTAGTTACTGCATACACGCTTGTGATACCATCTCTGAGTTTTCGACCAATAGAGTGCAAATATCTGGATAGCCTCCATCAACAGAATCTGAAGTGCGTATGAGAATCCATCTATAACATAATTTTTCTTCGTCTTCACGTTTTCCCTAACTTTGATAATGGAACTCACCAGCTCATCAAATGCGTGAAGGCCCCATGGATACTTCCTCATCTTGTTGAAGTCCATCACGAACTTGATGTATTTGTGTAGGATCCAAACCTTTTTATCCTTTGCCATAACTATACCATCAATCACACGCAAATACATTAAACTCAGCCTATCTACATGAGACCACACATTACATGTTCTCAGATGCTCCTTCATGATTGTCTTTAGCGATATGTTTCCTTTTCTCTTTAGCAACTTACTCCAAAAATCTTTATCATCTCTCCACTTTTCAATCTCTAAGTCAGGGTATGTCTTCATATCTCAGACAAGTGACCGCAAAGAATTCTTGCATTGGAAATCTCAGAGGACTCCTAGAAAACACGAACCACACCTCATGAATCTTTGCGGTTAGCAACTACTAACAAACAAAGTTGTGGATCACTCTCCCCGAATAACAAAGGTTGTGTTCATTAATGGCCATAACCTGGGCAAAGAGTGGATCACTCAAGAATTATTTGTACTCTACTGGAATGCACTTCTTCAAACTCGCAAGGATGGTTGCTCGACAACTGTTGTTGACCTTATCAATTTTGTTTCAGTTCCCTCTTCGAATAGGCGTTGAGGCAATTTCTCCATCACCATACCTTTGAGCATTGAAACAAATACAATCACAATAGTTAATATTCATGCTAGTATAACTCTTAAAACAAAGGCAACATAATACAAATTCATTTCAAAGCAATAATCTGAGACGTTACAAAGACATTAGAAGTGTAAACAAGTTCATTCCAACATCTATATCTCGAAACATTACATAGACATTACAAGTGAGTACAAGTGTTTTTTTTGTCAGACAACATCAATAACCCGAGATATCTTAGCAAAAAACTGAAAAAATCTTGTTCTTTTTTTAAATTAACTGAAATCTATGCTAAATCACCCACACAAGCAAGGATTTATGAACTGTATAATAGTGAGACTTCAATTCAGTGACCAAGAAAAAAAATTAAACCTTAAGCAATGACAAACCAAGACATTACAGTGTTTTTGGTTCCAAAGAAAGACATCTTAGTCAAAGCAAAACATAAAATCATACAAAACCAAAACCACATACCATTATATTTATATCGTTGTCATGAGATAACACAACACAAACTGGAAAAGTGAGACAACAACGCGGTGACCACAAAAACATCAAATTATGAAACTTTGATATCATGGAAACCAAAATCATCCTGGCAAACAAAAATCAAAACCTATTACACGCAAATTATGATAAAAACACTTAAATCAAATAGAGAAAGACATGCAAAACGAATCACAAGTCCTACACCGAACCTGAAACCAAAGTCACATACTTTACAAGATTTTTAGATGTAAAACCCAATCCAATATGATTCCATTTACATCCATGTCACGAAATAACACAACACAAATTGTATAAAAGTGCGACAACAACTCGGTGACCACAAAAACATCAACAAGTATGAAACTTTGATATCATAGAAACCTAAATCACTCACACAAACAAAAAAAATGAAACTCATGACACTCAAATTATGATTAAAAATACTCAAATCAAAGAGAAAAATACATGCAAAACGAATCACAAGTCCTACACGGAACCTGAAAATCTCGATTTTTCAGGCTTGAAATAAGAGCTGAGAAATAAATTTTTGGCGAGGAGCGAGCTTGATATTTTCGACAACTTACGTAAGAGCGAGAGCGCGAAGTGAGAAAAAGGTGTTTGAGCCTTCAATTAACAAGAGAAGATCAGAGGAGTCCAAGAGGGGAGAATGAACACCGGCAAAGTGAAGTAGCGACGAAATGTATCAAAGGTGAGTTTTCTCCGATTTGCTCTACAGAGCCAACAAAAGATGAAATGTTTCGATTAAAGTTCGTGGGCTTTCAATTTGGGGCCAAATGAATCCCTTCTCCTTTTCCTTTTGAAATATGTTTTATTTTTTAATTAATTATTTAAAAAATCAATTAAGAAAAACAAAATCAGGCTTAGATTAGGGTTTAATTGGGTTTACACAAAAAAGTTATGGTATAAGGAAAATCTTATGTTCAATATATGGTATAGGGACAATATAGTTGTTGTTTTGTTCTATATTTACAAACTAGGTGATTACCTGAGCGCATGCGCGAAGTGAAATTTATATACTAATAATCGTTGAATACTAACTTTGATCGTTCAAGCATCATGTCATAATTCCCTAAGTGTATAGTCATGTACCGTCAATATTAGATTGATGAGTAGGGTCATGTTTATTGATATTTTGTATTTTAAAAGTTATTTAATTTACATTGGGCTTCAATGATATCATCCAAATGTTATTATTCACTATCTCACTTCGATGTGACGAATTATATTTTTGAAATGATATGATCAAATAAGATTTGAGATCCGCGATTGCACATAATGAACATTAATTATGTATACAAATTATTTATACATATTATTATTTATTTTGTGTTCATTTACGTATTATGCAATAATAAATATATTAAATATTTGAGAATTGAGTAACTATTACGTATATAACTAAATTGGAATAAGCACATAAATAAAAAGTCCCTCTGTTTATTTACAATAATTTTGGCTGGTAAAATTAAAAAAAAATCATTTATTTATTTTATATGGTATATTATTAAAATTAAATGATATTGACATAGATAGATATATATATATATATATATATATATATATATATATTATATTTTAATATGAATATATATTAATTGAGGCTTCCTACTCAATGCAAATTTTGAAATTAACATATTTATGTATTTTATATATGATATATATTTTAATTTAAATATTGAAATATATATATATATATATATATATATATATATATATATATATATATATATATATATATATATATATATATATATATATATATATATATATATATTAAATGTGACTTCTTATTTTTATGATTTTATGATATTTTGGAACTTGTTATAAGCTTATAACTTAAAAAATTAAACCACTGGTCACAAAAATTCCAGTGTGGATTTTTAACAATCTTACTAATTTATAATTGTTGCAAACAATTATAAACATAGAATATAAAAATTTCAGTGTGGATTTTTAACAATCTTACTAATTTATTTTTTGAATATGTATTTTTGTGTGTTCTTTAAATGTAGACATCTCATATTCCACTCATTTTCTCTGTTTTGATGTCATTTGAACGTTTTTGGATTTGTAGATTTTTCAGATCTGATTAAGCTTTTGGAAGACATCTCGGAAGTCTTCTTAGAAGTCTTCTAGATGACTTCCTAGAAGTCTTCTAGATGACTTCCTTGAAGTCTTCTAACATATAATGTGCTATAATAATTTTGTGGAATCTTTTGAGAGAGTCTTCTTTTAAGTCAAGTGGAGTCCATGCATTTTTTTTGTGGAGGAATAATCTATAACAATTTTGTTTATGGTCATTTTGTGATTTGTAGGTTTACACTTTTAATTGTGAATTTTTTTTTGTAAATTTAAAGAGAAATTAATGGAAAAAAATATGGTAAATATATTCATGTCAATAATGTTATCTTTCCAAAAGTACATGACATTATTGAAGTTATTGATACAACTTTAATAGCAAAACACAATAATACAAAAAATAGTCAAATTTACTACAACTAAGGGAGAAAAATTCTCAAGAAAACTTAGCCAAATTCACAATATATCAAATATTACATAAGTTCAAACATATAATAGTTTCACTGTAAGACTTCTGGGAAGTCTTCTGAAATATTTAAATATAAAGCGGGAAATTGAAATATAAGCGGGAAATTTAAGCAGAATACTGAAATATAAGCGAGAAATTTAAGAGGAAAATTAAAATTTAGGCGGGAAACTCAAATTTTAAGTGAAAATTGAAACTTTAAATTTCATGAAAGTTAAATTTCAAGGAAGTCCTCTTAAATTTCCCGCTTATATTTCAACTCCGTGTAAATTCCAAGGAAGTCTTCTCAGATCAGCTAGATACATTAATAAACATGAAGATTGACAAACTCATAATTAAAAAAAAATAAGTTATGCATTTCATTGAGGAATCCAAATATCAATTAATATACATGAATTAATAAGAAAATGTTAAAAAGTCTTTATAGTTTTAGAGAAAATGAAATTTTATTAAACATTGATGTAGACGACTTCCACGAAAGTCTTTCTTTGTAAATATTGCTTTACTTTTGTTTTAAAAAAAAATCTCGAAAATACCAGAGAAGATCTTTCAGTAAGTCATCTAGGATAAACATGTTAATTTTGTAATTGACCAAATTGTGTCAAAAATTTGATTTTTTCAAAGGACTTATTTGTAAGTCGTCCGGATGAAAAGAAAACTGAAATATTTAATATTAACTAGACGACTTATATGTAAGTCGTCTTAGGTTACTTTTGCAATTAGAAAATAAAACACAAAAATTTAATTTTATAATATTTACTATATAATAATTTTCTTTTAATATGATAGCTTATGACTATAAAATAGATGAAAATGATATAATTTTTAGTTTATATATTACTGTATAGTTATATTTCATTACTAGTTCAAAATTAGTGATATTTACATAATTTTTTGAATGTTAGAATCTTGTTAAAAAAAATTTAGCAGATTTTTTAGAAATTTTCATATATATTTATAATAAAAATATATCAAAAGATATTATGATTAAAGTAGTTACAAATATTTTATTTTTAGTTTAATGAAGTATATTTAGTAAAATTTTCTAGTGATGATCCAACTAAAAAATTACATATAAAATGTGTCATGATTTCTATTTTTAGTAGAATAAATATAATATATGTTTAGATAGACTAATCTATTTTTCTAAAAATTCTAAGAATCATTATAATGATTAAACATGATTACTAAAATTTGTTGTAATACTCCATAATTAATATATAAGGGATTTCCCAAAGGAAAAGTGTGTTAGTAGGTAAAAGTTTATAGTGTAACTATGAAGTATGATAAAATCTGTTTTAAATTAATATGCAGAATCGATGGGGACGGGCCACATCAATAAAACAATTTGATTTAATCAGAAAACTTCAATGGGCTTCATCGTCACTCTCCTACAAAGAGCCGAGAAACGGTCGTTGACGCTGGCGGTTACGGCGGCATAAAAGAGATCGGACTAGTGATGATGCTCCCCTCCCCTTTCTCCATCTTCCTCTCTCTCTTTATCCAAGCCCTTACTCTAGCCATAGCTCTCCATCCTTCGCACCCGGGGGAATCCACCATCACCATACCGCCGATTCTACAGGTACAAAACTCAATTAATCATCAATCTTCTCATCTGAATCTTGTTTTCCGATTAGGATGTGTTGAAGGAGATATCAACGAAACAGAAGTGGAATCTGGAGGAAGTTAGGTTTACGAAATTGGAAGTTAAGAAGCTCCGTATAGGTACGGGTCGGAGCTTTGAGATCCGGATCCGGTTAGGGAAGAGCAGATTCGTTTTCATCTTCCCGGACGAAGTGACTGATTGGAGAAGAAGCGGCGGAGGCGGAGGAAGAAAAGTGGAGTTGGATGAGGTAGTCAAGGAAGTTAATTCGAGTAAAGTTCTTGATCCGATCGTATTGAAAGGTCCACTTGAGCTACGAGTTGATGGTGATGATGACCGTCTCTCGCTTGCCTTGCCGGTACTCTCTCTCTCTCTTACTATTTATCTACACATTGCTTGGTTTGGTCGGAGGAACTAGAAACTTAAGTCTTGTTTAGTGAAGTTGTGGCGTTCTTGATTCTTGGTCATGAGTAGTTAGCTCTCTTGAAGTCTACTTTGCTCCTCTTCTGTTGATTTTAGGTTAAAACTATGTTTTTGTGTGTTCCTAACCAAAAACCAAGACATTGTTAGTAGTTATGTCAACATTGTTGTATGACAAAACCCTTTAAACCATCTCCATGTTAAGACTGTCGGAGGAACTAGAAACTTAGTGTTTAGTCTTGTTTAGTGAATTTATGGTGTTCTTGATTCTTGATCTTGAACAGTTAACACTCTTAACAATATTTTGCTCCTGTTCTGTTGGATTTTTAACATTAGAACTATGTTTTTGTGTGTTCCAAACCTAAAACCAAGAAAGGGTCAGTAGTGTTGGCAATATTGTTGAATATGACAAATCCTTAGAACCTTTCGTTGTGACAGTAGCATTGTAACGGATGAATGATGATTCGAGGTTATGATTTGGTTTTCAGATGAACATCTCACACATCGGTTTAAAACGAGTCCTTGTCAGTGAGGGAATCTCAGTAGAGATAAGGGAAGCTCAGTCAATCTCTCTTTTCCACTCTTCAAATCGAAGGTTCGCTGCTACTGTAGATATTAAAGAAGGAAGTTGTTTATGGTCATCTCTAGGCTCTGTGTGTGTGCCATTGCCTCCCATACAAATTATAGGATCAGCTTCAGTGGTTGCTTTTAGGACTCCAGAAGCAGATTCACTAATCAAGACTTCTTACTTATCCGATGAGACAATCCAGTTACTTCCAGAAAAATGTTATCATAAAGCGCACACGTATAAGCAGAATTATCTCCCAAGTGATCTTCTTGGCTTGAAGATTGAGAAGTTGGAAAAAGCTTTGAGCTCTTTAAGGAGCAATGGAACTGCGGAAACGGTAAGCTCCGTGACAGCAAAATTAAAGGCGTCACGCATGGTACGGTTTCAGTTAGAGATCGAGAGAAGAATTGGGAGCAACGAGAGTGAGACAAGTAAAAGAGCAGAGTGGAGAACTAAACCAAAGATGGAAAGGGTTTGGTTCGAAGTAAAGGCTAAAATTGAAGGGGAGAAGTTGAAAACAGTGGGGATAAGAAAAGTGGTGCCGTTCATTGAAGTGGATACAGAGGCATGGAGCAGTATGATGTCTAACATGTCATTCACTAAGTTCCCATCAATACTTGGTCCTCAAGAAGCTTTAACACTCGACGTCAAATGGTAGTAGGCTCACAACAACACTTTGTAAGTAAATATCAAACAAAGGTCTTCAATACCTTTTGTTTTTGTCTTTGTTTGATGATATTCTCCAAACACAGAGTTGCAATCATTTTCATGCACTGTATTTACTCTTTCTCTCATGTATAGACATCTTGTTAGATAATAAAATAATATTTATCACGAAAACTGGAGAGTTGTTAAGAGTTACTAGATGAAGTCATGACACAGCTTTGCGTTTTGAGCGTCTGTTAGTTTTACATATTTTTTCCCTCCCTACCCTCAACGTTTTATCCTAGCTGGTTGTGTTAAAGGGAAAGAGCGATTCAATAAATCTTATGTTTTTTAGTTTTGAAATGAATATGAAATGTTATTCAAATCAAATAATTACATTTGAATTGTTGAAACTTTTGGAAACAGAGCTTCTAGGAGAGTTTATAGTTAGAGGCACCATCGTAGACTTTGAAATAGTTGGGGCACTATCACAAGATTTGAGTCGGTTATAAACCATTACCATTAGATTAGTTAAAGGAAATGAAAAATGAACGGGGGGCACGTGTGACCCTGTTGTTACCAAATATAATTTTATGGGTCTCTACTAATTAAAGAAAGAAAAAAAATCTAGACCCCTTATAGAATTAAATTCACGTGATTGTATGCTGGCCCCCGGACGAATGCACTGCTGGCCCTCCCTCCCGAGCCGGCCCTGGGTATGCATTGTTAATTTTGATGATCATGTTTAGTGCTGATGAACTTCAAACCAGAAATGGAGAGACTGTT